>JAOWBP010044937.1:0-20317 GCA_028571105.1 Tragopan temminckii
GGAATCTTGGAAAACTTGAGTCAAAAGAAGGTGTTACTTGTCTTGCAGTGACGGGTGGAAAAGGCAGCTTTATGAGAGCCAAACGCTAACCTATAATTTCATATTACAAAATTTAAATAGAAAGACAATTTTCATTTATGAGCTGGTATCATTATTCATAACTGGAGAGTTGTAAGGAATAAAAAACCTTTCCGGTTAATTAGAAACTTGAGCATCTCAGGGAAATTTGGAAGGGATGAAAACCTGCGCTTGATGGAAGTAAACAAACATAAAGCACAAATCGAAAGGATGTAATTTCTGGAGATATTTCAAAGTTCTTGGTCCTAAGGGCCCAGCTCTCTGGTGCAGGGCAGTGGTCTCACTGCAGCAGCTATTGTGGAGCATGCCAAGAGATACCAGATGCAGCAGAACCAGGGTGTTCCCCACATCCTGACTGCTGCATTTCAGAAGGAAAAGATAGATGTACTCCAAAAAGGAGAATGGGAGAGGAAATGGTGTGGCAGCTCCTGATGTGAAAGTGTGAGTCCCTTTTTCAGGGTCGTGCCAAAATCCCTGTGGCTTTTTGCCTGCACTCACCTGCTTTGTCTGTGTTTGGAGAGCTTCCAGAGAGGCTTGGGGTGAAGCAGGAGTCTGTGCCTCCCAGAGCAGAGTGACAATGATCTCCACTAGCTGGTGGAACTGTAGAACCAAACGTCTGTTGTAATGAGGCTAACAGTTGTTAGTAGGGTTAGGCTGACTTTAGCCTTGGGTAGACAACTCTTAAAGGTGTACTAAATGATGGGATGAGAGGCACTGGCTTTCAGCTGAGCCAGGAAAGGTTCAGCTTTGATATTAGGGAAAACTCCTCAGAAAGAGCAGTGAGGCACTGGCACAGGTTGCCTATGAAAGTGGTGGGATCACCATCCCTGGGGGTGTTCAAGAACTGTGGAGATGGTTAGTGAGGATGGGTTGGAGTTGGACTGGATGATCTGAATGGCCTTTTCCAACCTTAACGATTCTATGATTCAAAACAAACATAGAGCTTCTTGTAATCAGGCGTTCTGCTGCAACATGCCACCAGTGTGAGAACTTCAGGGCAGGGGGAACTGTGAAGGATGCTCAAGTAGCAGAGGAGTTTATCAACCCTTTGAAGAGCATTAAGTGATCCTGGAAGTTGCTGACTGTTACGTGTTTGGCTGTGGGCATCCTAGGGCCTTTTACCAACAGGGATGTCTCTTATCTTCTCAGTGTTGAACTCTCCAAATTACTGAATAGTTCATGTTTTCTTTAAGGGACCAAGTTCCTGGAGTCCTGTGAGTACAGGAAAGTCTTAAAGCTAGAACTGGAAGTCCCCTTGGAGATGCAGAGCTAATAGTAAGCCCGAATCTCCCCTCCACCTTTGGATACGGGGAGAAGCCTGCAGTGCTTTGTGTGATTGGCTTTAATTTTTTTCTTGCTCTAGGACTGTCAATCTGCTATTCCCTGCTGGCAGCAAAATCTCTAATTAAAGCAAATTAGAGAGAGAAGACCTAGTGTTATAGAAATGCTGTGCTAATTATGTGGTTTGCTCCTCAGAAGAGCTGAGCTGTGGTTTTGTTAGGCTCTTTTCTGAGCAAAGGTGCCATTGCTCAGAGATGCTGAGGAGAGAGAGGGAGGGAAGAGACTTAGAACCTTGTTTTGTTTGTGTCCGTGCAAGAGTGCCACCCTGCCCAACCTGTTTCCAGCATTACTCTTTCTTTGTTCTTTTAAAACTTGGTGTTCCCAGTGAGCTGCTCTGTCAGAAGCATCTCTGATACATGTACAGACCTTCTATAGCTCCAGATGCTTGCTTTTTTTTATCCCTACCCCACCCCTTAGGGACAATTAGGGAAGAGATTGTAAGTTCATAATTGTGGACCTTTTCAAACCTAGATTAGTTCTTCCAGTCTATCAGGTGAATACATATTTATAAGTGTTCTTAAAAATGCACCATCCTTCACTCAGTGAGGTGCCATGAGTTCATCATGTAAATACATGCTCAGGTGCAGAATGAAAACATCCTCAGGGTGCACTTTAGGATGATTAGAGGGCTGTTCCTCAAGTAGGTTGGTTTTTCTCAGAAGTAGTAATAAATGTGATTTAACTATATGCAATGCACAGATCATTTACTGGATGTTGTTTCTTTATCAAAAGCGTACCGATACCCTTCTGGCATACAGATCAAGCTCTGGAGAGTGCATCTTCTAAACACAAAACCAAAAAGCTCAGTTACTGATGGAAGGAATTGTTTGGCTGAATCTGAAATTTCTGTAATCTGGTCTCTTTTCTGCTTTGGTAAGATTTAACCACTTTTGCACTTCTAGTTTCACTACAGAATAGGGAATGAAGGCTTCTTGAAGGGGCTGAGCTGGTTGCAGTCGCCTTGAACAATCCATTCTAGTTTGTGCTTTCAGACTGCAGAACCTGGAAGGTAGCATTTCCTAGTGTTTTGAGTACCCAGTTCACCTTTATCCTACTGGCAGACATGAATGATGCATCTTAAAATAGCTCTAGAGTATGTCTCTGGGACATACCTTTTGATTACAGTTAATCAGGGCTGTAAGTGCTTAATTGGATTGATGCCAGGGCCACTCAAAATCATGCTCAAAATCAAGCTTGCCTCTAAAACCCTCCTTCTGCTGGAGAGAAGAATAGAGTTTCTCGAGGTTACTGTGTGTGGGGCAGGGGGGGAAGTATTCAGTGTTACAGCTATAAGAGAGCTCTTCATTTCTGAGCCAAGTTAAGGAAACATCTGAATTTCTATTCTGACCCTAATTAATAGAATCCATTCTGTTTTCATTGTGTGCCATTACTTAACTTCTTAGAAAGGAGACAGTTATGCTGGCGTTTTAGTGTCCTAATTTAATGTTGCATGGAATGGCTGATGTGGAAGCAAACCCAGGATTCAATGGCTACAACTCTCCAGAATCTGCCTGTCCCAAAGGAATGGGCTTTTCTACCCAGAGGAGAATATATTTTTTTAAAGCAACATGTCAGGGAATCCATAGAAAAAGGGAAAAACTAATTTTCTCCTATGCCTGTGCTCCTGCAGGTGTGTTAATCACTAAGGTTGCTCCCCTCATTTCGACTCCGGTGTTCTCCAGAAGGCAGCAGGAGCAGAATCATTAAGGTTGGAAAAGACCACTCAGATCTCCAAGTCATCCCATCCCCACCGTGCCCATTAAACCACGTCCTTCAGTGCTGCCCCAGGAATGGTGACTTCACCACCTCCAGATTGCCTCCTCAGCCCACTTAGTGCAGGTGAACACTGTGTCTTTGTCCTCTGAGCTACCTCCCTGCTTTGGTGCCATTTGCAACAAACCTGGAGATGCTGCAGAAAGTGCAAGGTACTCTCAGCCTAACTTTGCCCTTCTGTAGATTAGACTGTGCTCATGTGAACCCTACTCTCATCAAATCCATGTACAACTAAGTGAGCTGGGCAGAATAAGCAGTGGGGGATGTACCTCCTCTTCATGGCAGCCCTTCATGTCCTGAATAATAAAGCACATGTCTGTAGGTGCTCTGTTCTGAGCAAGGTTGGTCGTGTCTGCAGTTCTTACTGGGGCTCTCAAGGACTCCCACTCTGAGCTGTGATGCAGATAAATGATTTCTGAGTGTCTTTCTAAACCCTGCGCACTTGTGTTGTAAGCAATTGCAGGACCGTGTGTTTGGGATGCTAAATCTGGGGCTCTGCCAATGTGGAACAGTTCAGACATGGCTTTTTTGGGGAGCTGTGTCTGTCTGCTCTGGTATGCTGACCATCCTGGAGGATCCCTTGTGTTGCTGGGGAGGCTGCAAAGAGGTTGGACTTTGTCGCCAGCGATGGGCACATCATGGTCAGCAAGAGCAGCTCTTGGCAATGAGTGCCAGAAGATCCTTCTCCACTGATCTTTCTCTCCTTTTATAGCACTCTGTTAAGTTCATCTTTAGAATTTGCCATTTCTAACATTACAGCCCGAAGATGTTGAAATGTTTCATTAATTGTTGTAGCTTGTTATGGTTTTAATTACTGCTTTTTTTTTAATGTGGGTTTGCTTTCAGTAGTGTGAAGCCATTAGCTCCCCCTTTTTTTTTTTTTTTTCATTTTTGTAATGTAAAGCAAAGTGCTTTAGCATCTAATTACAGTGAACTTGATAGAGTTAGCTGTGGGGCAGTATTAATTACCCTTTGCCCCAGTTCATCTCTTGATGCATTGTCTAATTTTCTAATTATTTCTTTTATTTTCTTTGCATCGCGATGCTAAGGAATAGAATTAAAAAAACAAGGAGGAAGGTCAAGATTTGGGTTGGGGAAGATTGCATGCAGAACATCATCACCTGCTTTCATGCACTGCTGACCTCTGCTGCCATGGTGGGATGTGGTGGGCTGTGTCAGGAATTCCAATTGAGCACAGCTCTCTGCTGTTGCCTCCGCCCTGTGCTCTTTCTGCTCCTCGGATTGGAGGAGTGATGGATTTCTCCCCAAACACCACCTCCGCTCTGCCATGAAGGCTAAATCTAATGGAAAGTGAGCAAGTAGAGGCAATGGACAGAGGCAGCTGGCAATGCGCTGTTGCCAGGTACTCATTAAAGCATCCAAATCTCACAGCAGCCATTAATGGCTAATTGGTTGTGCTCCCAGTATCTCCACTGCAGCCCTGATTAATTTAATAGTCTTCTCCACTGCACACAGTGCCTATAATACTGAAAAGTGGTGTTTATTTGGCAGACTGATGCCCTGCTGGCTCTGGGGCAGCCCCTGCATGGATAGCAGGCAGTGAGGTGGGGGATGCTCTTGTACCCAGGGGTGGTACAAATGTGTTTGTGAATCTGAGCATCCCCAAGCCAGCTCTGCTGTAAGGGGTCAGCAGCAAGGGATGCTGCCTGCTGCCCTGCCCCCAGAGAAGGGGAGATGATTTGCAGCACACACTCGTGGTGCCCTGCGTGCTCTTGTTGTAATTTGCTGAGGCCCGTGGTTTATTAACTGTGGTCTTGGAATGATGGATGGTGCTTGTTTAATGCAAACCTGCCTCTGGTGCTGCTTCTTCAGCAGATGCTGATTTGTTCTCTTCCCTCCTGCATTGAAGTTGTTAGGAACCTGACTGGGATCAGGAGGATAAGGGTCTTTTTTTTTTTTCCCTCATCCTCCCCCTCTGACACTTACGTGGATATATTTTTGCTCCTTTTCCTTCTGCTCCACCAGCCACCTTCTCTCCCATTCGCCCTGATGAAAAGGTGGGGGACACACAGCTGCAGCTGGGCCTGGAGGAGATGCTCTGGCTGCTTGCTCTGGCTTTGCTGGTAGACTCCAGGAGAAGCAGGACCTGCTGGCCTGTCACAGCACAGTGGTGTGTGGCTGGGAGGCTGGTGCGGAGGCAAGGAGGAGGCTTATTAATTGCTTGGTGGTGCTGGGTTACATGGCCCATTTGCAGCTTTTTCTTGTCTGTTTTGAAACTGTGAAATGAGGCGCAGTAATCAAGGAGGGTTTTAATAACCATCCCAGCTCTGACATTTAAATTACAGATGGCATTTTCAATTAAACAGGCGCTCTCAGCAGGTTTAATTTAGCTATCAGTTCTGCTCTGTTCTTTAAGTGCTTTCTTAAAAATGGTGATGAATTCAAATCTTGCTCCAAAGGGAGGAGGAGATGAGACGGGATTGGAGCTGGCTGGAGAAGGGGAAGCCCCAGAAGGTGCTGTGTGTGCAAAGAGAAGCCAGAGACTGAGGAGATAGGATGTTCAAATCCCTCAGCATAGATTTGTGCATGGGATGCCCCACATGCTGCTCTCCTCAAATGGCTGACAGATCTGCCCATACACAGCTGCGTTCACCTTCAAGCCTACATCTGTCCCTTCCACCAAGGATCATTTGTGATGCTGACCAAGGAAACTTATCTCAAAGTACCATTTGGGAAAATCCTGCTTGGGTGATAGCACAGAAAGGAGACAGGGCTGGGAATTGCTGTGCCAATAGCTGGCATTGGCTGCTGTGTTGTCGTAGAGTTGTAGCTCACTTGAGGGTGTAGCTTAGGAATGCTCAGCCCATGCGAGTGCTTATGGTAACTGGTCCTCAACCAGTGAGCGATGCTGCAAAACATTGTGTAGATGAAGGCTGCTGCCCTGGGCATTCCTTTTTGGGAACTGCTGTGGGACTTCAAACCATTTATTCTTCTGCCAAGGAGGGTGTCTGCTTCCCAGCAGCTGGCAGGAGGAGTCTCTTCTGTTTCTCTCCAGTGTAAAACAGGGCTGGATAATTTCATCACCGCTAATAACATTTCTAGCGAGGCAAGCTACAATAATGATAAGGGTAATTGAATCTCATGCTTGAGGGATAAGCTGAGCTCTGGAGGGGGGATCGGGGAAGAATTTATTTCCCCCCTCCCCTAGGAAGCTGCTTTGCGTGGTCAATCATTTGTGTTGAGAGCCTGATGCTCTCCTTGGCATAGGGGCTAGTCTGACCCTACTGGGGTTCTGCAGGAGATCCCAGTTGCCTGCTGGCTGTTCTGGGTTTCAGTGCTCTGATTTGTGCTTAAGGATGAGCTGCGTTTGCCTGCAGTCATTCTAGGAAAAAGCAGAGAATGGTGAACTGTTCTGTGTCCAGAGCATTGATCTGACTGGGTCAAATCTTAGAGAGGGCCTCAGAAGCAAACAACATTTGTATTTCTGCTTTATCTCATTTTCTAATCCCATCTAGAAGAAGATGCATTTCAGTGGGGTCTGAGGGGATCTCTTAATACCCTTTTCTTACCTCAGAGGAACATTGCTGTTTAATTACCTCATTTATGCTCGTTTGGAAGCTTAAAGTATTCTGAGCTGTGGGAATGAAAGGGGCTGTAGAGGACAGTGCTTTGCTATGCATTAGAAATGAATCCCGGAGTGACGTGGCTCAGCCAAATAGAACACTGCATCCCTGGTGTCCTTTCAGAGCCCATCTGATGGGGTGGGAGCTCACTGAAACGACCTAGCTGGCTGAGCTGGAGAGAGGAGATGGCACAGGGTGGGGAATGTCAGAAGCCAGCCATCTGCCCTCGTTCCCTTGCTGCTCTCCATGAGCATCTCTTCAGATTTATTCCAACAGTGCTTCATCTAGACGGGGTCAGGCAGTAGAGCTGTCTCAAGGTCTGTAAGTGGGCATATGAGACCTTGAAAATGAAGCGATGTGTTCAAGAGTCATGCAGGGAGGCTATGCAAAGCAGCACCAAACCCAGGAGCACAGATGTGCTTGGGATGCTCTGGAGTTTTCTTTCCTAAGAGAGAACCTCTGAGCTCAGCTGTGCTGGTCCTGGAAAGAGAGCCCAGGAGACAGGAGAGCATTTCGACTGATTTTTTTTGCCTTAGCAGCTGTGGATTATTCATTGAACTCCTCTGCCCTAGTGCTGGGGAAGGCATTTCCAGTTCATTATTCGATGATTTCTTCAGAAGCATTACACCTTTTTCTCCTGGGATCTCTTAAGTTTCTCCCCTTGGATCTTTGAGGAGTCCTTTGCCATGTGCTTCTGCTATTTATTCTTTATAATGAAGCTGTTGCAATTAATTCCTAAGAAAGGCAGTGTAAAGGAACTGGGAGGGAGTCCAGCAGAAGAACTGGAGGCTCAGATTGATGGCCTGCGACTGGGTCTCTTGAGGTTGCCAGTCCTCTAAGCACTAAGGATAGTGGTGTTAATACCACTGAATTTTCCTGGTCAAGGCTGTGGATCTGTGCTGTGCAGAACTGTCATTCCTTGTTCACTAGAGTATGGGTTGCGTTTTCTGCCTTTGCATCATGGTGTCTCTGGTGGAGGTTAGTCTGTGCCAGCACATCCTGTTTGTCCTGGGGTGAGCAGGTCAGTAACGTGTCTCTACATACAGCCACACAGATGATGGCATTCTTGGGTTGACAGTTGGACTAGGTGATCTTAGTGATCTTTTCCAACCTTAATGATTCTCTGATTCACATGCATGCCTGTACATGCCAGAAGGCACGCTGGGTTCCTCTCCCACTGTTTTTTGTCGTGTTTTTTTTTTTCCTCATCCCTAGCCCCTTGTACAAATGCATACATTACAAGCTCTAGGTATTGCATTCATGGGGCACTCACTGCTTTCCAGAGGCACTATTCAACTTTATCTGGTGATTTCCAGATACATGGAGGGTAATGTCTCTGGGTCTGTTTCTAGGAGGGACTGTGATAGTGTCAAGTAGTTAATTAGGCAATGTGATATCTGAGGCCAGCATCAGACTCCTTGCTACCTGCAGATGAGCCAGGCAATTGCTGCTGTGCATGTTGATGAAGACAAGTTTCAGTGGGAACCTGCTGGGTCGTGGGAGTGATGAGCAGAACTGAAGGTAAGAGGCAGGGGGGAGGCTTGCTCTCTCTCAGGGACACAGTTGGCAGAGAGAGCACTGTGGGTCTTTATATGGGATTCTACTGGTGTGCTCTGGCTGTTTTCCCATGTATTGTGCTCTGGCTGCTTTTGTTTGCTCTGGCTGACCAAGGCCTGCCTGACATCTTGTAAGGCATGCAGCTCAGCAGGACTCTAGATGCCAGGAAAGCCTGCTGAAGACTTTTGAAAAGCCAGAGGAATTAAGTGAAATAATGAGGCAGGATGTGGTTGAGTGGGAATGGTGGGGATGGGTCAGTGGTTGGACTCAGTGATCTTAGAGGTCTTCTCCAACTTTAATGACTCTGCAAGTGAGTGTGTTGGTCAGGGGTTGATGGCTGGACTTGATCTTAGAGGTCTTTTCCAACCTTAATGGTTCTGTGAGTTGGCATGGTGGTCGCAGATTGGTAGTTGGACATCATGATCTTAGAAGTCTTTTCCAACCTTAACGATTCTATGGTTCTGTGAGTGGCATAGTGGTCATGAGTTGGCTGTTGGACTTGATGATCTTAGAGGTCTTTTCCAACTGTAGTGATTCTACATACAGTTGAAGTCACAGTCCACAGAAGTTGTTCATCCAGACAGGAATTGCTCCCACTTCTGCTATTCCCACCTTGTCCTATCCAAGCTCATTAGGTTTACGAAATAAGAAAGTAAAGACAAGGATTTGCAAGCAGCCTAGAAAAACTTGGCTGGGGTCATGCAAGTCATTAGGAAAACAGCAGCACTTCTGCATTTTAGTTAGCTGTAATGATCTCTGGAGACGCAGGTCAGCTGTCTGGCCAGTCTGCAGTGTGGGAGAGAGGAAAATAGGTGTGATTAAATTATTCAGGCAGTTCAAAAGGTCTCTGAAGGCAGCTGCTGCTCATGTATGTGCAGGAGAAGGTGGTAGCATTGCTGATGAGCATAAAGAAGTGTAAGGTAAGGTAAGACTGAGAGCAGGTTGTTGCAGCCAGGCAACAACTCTTGGTTTAGGGGTGCTAAATATTCAGCTACTACACTACACCCTGCAGATCCCTTGGGTTTCTTACTGACTGTGTTTCAGACTGCTGGATGTAACTACCCCCTTGTGTGGGTTTCCATCTGACGCTGATAGGGTGCTGTTACCGAGGGAAGTAGACTTGATGCTGATGGAGCTTGGAAATGAAATGTCATTCATTTTGCATGCAGGCAAAAAGCACAGTAAATGAAAGGATTAGATGGAGTATGCATGAAGGGAGAGCTCTTGTCCTGATCAATAATTTAAAAAATTCCCAAGTGAGAGTTAGGGTGGAATGTTGGAAGCAGTTATTTGAGGCTTCAAAAAAAAAAAAAAAAAAAAACGAAAAGCCAGAAGCAAGCAAAACAAACAAACAGAAAAACCTTCCACGGAGCTGTTAAAAGACTGTTTGCTCAGATTTACTGATTGCACTTGAGCTGAAGGTTGAAGTTAAATGTAACTCAAACTCATGCATATATAAGAATTCGAAGTTACTTCTGTTTGAGTGATAGGATGAGAGGGAATGGCCTCAAGTTGTGCCAGGGGAGGTGCAGATTGGATATTAGGGAAGATTTCTTCTCAGAGCAGTGATGTGCTGGCACAGCTGCACAGGGAGTGATGGGGTCAGGGTCCCTGGAGGTGTTCAGTGTGGAGATGTGGCACTGAGAGAGGTGGGCAGCGAGCACAGTGGGGTGGGTTGGGTTGGACTGGATGATCTTAGAGGTCTTTTCCAACCTTGATGGCTCTATGATTTTACTGCTCTGAGGTCCTCCCAGACAGGACAGCGCCCTGGGCCTGGTGTAAATGAGAGCTTTGTGCCCACATGCTAGGAGGAGTGCTTTCCTATTTATTGCTGTGGTTTTGGATGCGTGGTATTCCCCCTCCCACTGTCAGCTTCCACCTGGTGTTCTCACACTTCAGTGCAGTTTCTTGGCTTTGTGCCTGCGGTTTTGTTTGTTTACCAACAAGAGCTGCTTTGTACAGTTATTACACGTCCTGTTACTGCCGGACATGCTTGAATTGGACACGGTTCCCTAGGGCAAGCACTGGGCTGGAGCTGTGCGTGCTGCAGAGCCCTGGTCCTCACTGAGGGCTGTCTGCAGCTCTGCACTGCACAGGATGGAGCACACACCATGGCCTTGCTGCTGCTTCATGGATTTATTTATTTTTTTTTAATGTTACTTAGAAACCAAACTCAATATTACCTAACTCCACCAGATCTGCAGTGCAGAACTCATTGCACAAGGGAGAGGAGGTTTTTTTATTTTTATTATTATTTTCTACTTTTTTCCTTTTACAAGAAATAACTCATTTTTCAGCTGTTGGAGAAGGTAGTAATTGATCTAGAGCTTTGCAGCTTGCCTTCCAGAATGGTTTTATTCTTAATGTAGAAATAAAACTCTGTTAGGTCAAATACACAGCAATAAATACAAGGAGCACATTAGCTTTAATATATTGGATTATTCCACTTGGTGGTGACGGGGAAAAAAAACAAGATTTAATTCCCCTGGCAATGCAGGCAAAGAAAATCGCTTTCCCTGTGCATTTTTTTCTGTAAGTCATTTTTGTCTGTCAGTGCCATTGCTGCAGGCTTTGACAGAGTTTAATTTTATTTTTTTTATTTTTTTTTTAACTTGGTATGAAAATAAGAAGTATCTTCTCCAACTAAATCATCCACAGATTCACCCTGTGGCTTTTATTTCTTCTTGTTACGGGTTTCCTCCCTGGCAGGATGGGGGGAACTCCTCCTTGTTGCCATAGACTGGTGGAGATAGGTGGTGGTGAGCTGAGCTCCCAGTTGAACATTGCCATTTCCCCTTTACAGGCACACTGGTGTGTGTTTCTGCTCCTACTCAACTTGTCCCAGCTTGAACTAGGATTTGCTTCTCCCTGCCAACTGTTTTTATGATCAAAGAATGGCTTGAGTTGGAAGGGACCTCAAAGACCATCCAGTTCCAACCCCCTGCCAGTCTCTGCTCATAGAATCATAGAACCATTAAGGCTGGAATAGACCTCCAAGTTCACTAAGTTCAGCCATCAACACCATGCCCACTGACCTGTGTCCTTCAGTGCCACATCTCCAGATGGGTTTCATACTGGGAACAGCCAGATGGGAGCAGGCAGGAATAATCTCCCTGCTTGTTGTCATGGTATGTGGATAGGTAGAAGGAGGCTCTGCTGTGTACCAGTCAAATAGCTGAGAGAATTTGGCTAATAGAAATGAAACATTTTGACACACTGAAAGTCTAAGAAAATATTTGCAGAAAGAGGAAAGCTACTGTAGCTGAAAAGCTCTGGGAAAGGACTAGATGATTCTGTCCAGTGATGTACAGGTAAGGGGGGGGCTCTCCTGTAGCCAGTGGAAGAGCACTTGGAGTAGGCAAGGCTGCATGTTGTGGGTTTATGTGTGGGAGGGCCATTTGTGGCTGTTCGTTTTTAATGCATCTCCATCCTTTGCAAGTTGGTGAGAGTCACTGGGGAAAACAGCAAGGCAGAATCCTGTGTGGTTTAACTGAGCCTTTGCACTGTATTCCTCTGTCCAGGCAGAGTTATCGCTCCAATAAGCAGGGCTGCTCCAGCAGCACCTAGACTGTATCTGATTGTATTTGTGTAAGACGAGAGAGAATTCACAATAATCCTACTGGCAATTAATTGGCTTTTGTTCAGCAAGAGTGAACAAGATCTCGTCTTAATCTGCTTCATTATTTCTCCTTGTATAGCAGAGTCAACACAAGATTAGGTTTAATTTACAAAAAAATGCAAAGTCGTTTCTCATATCTGGATCAGGATTTTATCTGCTTCGTTTTGCAATGCTTCATGTGTCAATATTAATGGAAGGGGCTGCACGGTGTGTGGCGAGGTGGAAACGGCTCCACTTGACTCCAGGACCTTTTGGAAGGATTGCAAGTAGCAGAGCTCTGACACCATCCCTCTTCCTCAGAAAAGCAGCTTCACACTTAGGAACACGAGCTGCTTTCTGCAGGGCGGTGAGCTCAGAGCTGATGCTTTCAGCTCTTGTCTCCTATGCAACAGCAACCTGTGGTGTACGCCTGGAGAAGACCTATGGGAAGCCAAAAGGAAGTGCTGTGTGGTCAATGAGGTCAAAGATGGGTTAAACACGAGGTGAGAGGCTGTTCTCTGTGCTGGTCACTGCGTGAGGACAGCCTGTTCCTGGCAACACAGGGAGGCCAGATTGGTGGGTTCTGAAGTTCTGCATGGCTATGGATGTACATCTGCCTACACCAGTGTATGTGTTTCAGTGCACATACCTGAGTGCTCGTAAACCCGTTCCATTAGCTAGAACTACAGAGTCATTTGGGTTGGAAGGGGCTTTTACAGGTCATCAGGTCCAGACCCCCTGCAATGAGCAGGACACCCACAGCTCCATCAGTGCTCAGAGGCCCATCTTGTCTGACCTTGGGTGTCTGCAGGGATGGTTCACTACCCTTGTTGTAAAAGTGGTCTGTCTGGCAGGAACAGTGGCAAGAGATGTGTTCCCCACAATTAATCAGTCCAGTGAGCACACTTAGGTCTTTATCATGGTTTCTCTGTCCTGGGAATGCTGATTGCACTGCAGTTAATGGGTTTGCACTGGTGGCAGCTCCAGATGAGTTGCTCTAAGAGCCTGCAAGGGAGGTTAGCCAAGGGCACGTGTAATACAGCTGGGACTCCCATCTTCTTGGGGAGTGCTGTTGAACTTTGCATGCAAGGAAGGTATCAAAGTGCCTGGGCACAGTGTAGATGGGGATGCAGGTAGTCCTGCAGCTCATTCAGCTGCTGAGACAAGAGGAGGTGCAGTGTAGTGATTAGAAATGGAGACAACGAGTACAAGGCAGAGCCAAATACTTGCAGTTATTCTGAGTATCTCCTGCTTGCAAAGCAGCAGCCAGCAGCACCTGAGGTCGGGCTGGCTCCCAGCTCTCTGCCTGCAGCCCGAGTGCCCTCTGCTGTCACCATGGCTCTGCTTGTGTGCTTGCTTTATTTTATGATCCTTTGCCATCTCCCCCATTGCACAGCAATATTAACTATATATGTTTTCTAAGCTGTTTTGGTTTATCTGGGTATGTTTTCCTTCCAGGCTGCTGTGCAGAGCTCAGCTCTTGTGCAGCTGTTGCATGTAGCGGTGGTGCTTTCCAGCTCCCATGGAGCTTTTCCCAGTTGAATTCATTATGGATGTTCTCTCTCTAATTCACACCTTGCCGGTGGGAAAGCATCGTGAAGCCCTTTTTTCCCTAACAAGGACACTGAGCGGGCTGGGCAGTGCCCCAGGGACATGGGGACAAACCAGCTGGGTGGATGGAGAAACTGCTTACCTCTTGCTCCCCAGGGTACCTGCATGTTGGGAGGCAGCAAGGAAGGAGTGGGAGTCATGGAATCAGTAAGGTTGGAAAAGACCACTAAGATCATCCAGTCCAACTGTCCAGCTACTGCCTGTACTGCCCAGTAAACTGCATTCCTAAGTACCACACCTACATGCCTCCTGTAACGGTGACCCCACCACCTCTCTGGGCAGCCTCTTCCAGTACCCAGCCACTTTTTCAGAGAAGTTTTTCCTAATACTGAACCTGAACCTCCTCTGGTGCAACTTGAGGCCGTTCCCTCTCACCCTATGGCTGTATCTGGGCTGCAGGAAGAGATGTGAGCTGTGGGGATGTTTGTTCACCAGCTCAGTGTTTGCTGGTTATTTGGAACATCTCTACTCCTGACAGCCTTGTGGGCCAAATAAAAGGCTGCTGACATCCCATCCCATTTGGGGTTGTGCTCATCTCTGCTGCGGCTTCAGGCCAAAAGCTCTGTGCTCCACTATCCTGGCTTTCGGGAAGGGCCATTCCCAGCCTCTACAAAGTATTTGATTTAGGGGGAATCAATCTCTTAAATTATCCTTCCTTTTAAACTGGCTAGAACAGCTGGGCTACAAGCAACAGGGAGTTGTTTTTCTCCTCCTCCCCTCATCTTCAAACAATTTTGAATGCCTGGTGGGGGAGCATACTCCTCCATCTGTCCACAACCTCCCCAGGTGGGTAATAATAGATGCTTCTTATAGAAAAATTCAATTAGACTTGACAAGAGATGTATGTTAGTGCTTCCTTGCCAGGGCCCTGTCTTGCTCTTTTCTGTTCCTCTGCAAGACACCAACTGCAGAAGCTATTTTGGAAGAAGAAAACAACCACCATTTTTAAGTATAATGGTATTTACAGCCAGGACTGGCTGTGGTGGGCTTTGTGGGATAGAAAATTACTGACAACAAGGTGCAGCAGGCTAGCCAGGATGTCAGATGCTGACAGCAGGAAGGCCTGTGTGCAGTGCTGTGACTGGGGCTTCTCTTTGTGCCTCTGAACAGTAAAGCAGCCAGGGTTGGAGATGTGTTCATTCATCTTAGCTGCCAAAAGCTCTGAGTTCTGGTTCCTGTGTTCAGGAGCAGAGGGAGACCTTTCTGTGTGTTTTCCTTTCTTTTTTTTCTTTTTCAGCTTTCTAAGTACTTGGCTGATGAAGTGTCTGTGAATTATTTCTGTACAAATATCTTTTTTTTTTTTGTATGGTATATTGCATGTCTGCATTGTTCATCAGTATTCCCAAAATCTACTGTGTAGTAGCCAGGGTTGGCACAACAGACAGCATCAGAAACCCTCCTTTGGTCACTGAAACTGCATGTGATAGAGCCCTTTAGTGGCAGAAAGCATTAATGCAGCTAAGCTGTTTTGTCACAGTTGTGCTTACTTTCTTTAGTCCTATGAAACTGCACGGTCTTCATTCCCATAAAGTCTGTGATGTGTGAGAGGCTGTTCAGCTCCTGTGCTCTGTTCAGTCTTGGACAGAAGCTGAGTAGGATGGATGAATGCAGTGCAGATTTCAGTGCATTCACACTTCATGTGTTTGATCAAAAGGCATTAGGAGTAAAATATTTGCAATGATTCAAGCAAGTGAGATTATTTTCCAAGTACACAGGCACCCACTTTCCTTACTTGCCTTGTAACTCTAGCACTGAGTGCAAGGAGTCAGTGGCAGCTCTGCAGAGACTCTGCAGCAGAGCCGTTTTCTTTAATGAAACTGCAAGACATGGAGTGTCTTGGGAAGCATCTCTTGAAACTGAGTGGGAAGGTCAGGACAGCCAGGCTGCCTCTAGCAATCAGTGTGAACATCAGGGGAAGGGAAGTCCCTGACAGCTGCATTTCTTGTAAGGGAGCTGTGTGCATTGAGTGGTTCAGCCTAGATAAGCCTAGAGTGGGGACTGTGGCCCTACCCTGTATTTACAAGGGACACAGTATCTGAAAGCTTAATCCTGGGCTTTATCCTGACTGTAACATGATAGCTTAGGAAAGATTCAATTTAACAATTGCATCCAGACCTGGTATATTGATCCCCTCGCTGCTCTGATCCTTAGGGACATGCCAGGGCCTTGGGGCAGGGCTCTGGCAGTGAGCTGAATATTAACTTAGAAATGGGGTCAGCTGCACTAAACGCTGTGCTGAATAAAGCTGCATTGTGTCATTGTGTGACTGTGTGCGAGGTAATGGAAAGAGCTGACTGGTTCTGGTCTCTCCTGGAGCAGAACAGCGGAGCTCACAGCAGAGCTATACTTGCAGATACCTGTGGGTCAGAGCTGAGTGTTGTAGGAGCCTTCCTGGACCTTCTCCATGCCTTGCATGAACTCCCATGACCTTTTTAGTACATCTCTGCCTGCTGCTGCTCTCCACTGCGTAAGCACAAGAAATAATACTCAGCACACAAGCAAAGATCCACATACAGCTCCTTTTATTATGTTTGCCCGGACTCTGGCTTGGCTGTGGTTTGGAAGGCTGTGCCCAAGGCAGCAGGGGACAGGCTTGGCTCAGGTAAGCTTAGATATCTCTGTTCAGGATGGTGGCTCACAGCCCTGAGTGACAGCAAGAGGCACTAGTGGGTGTACGTACAAAGTGCTGTCTTGGTAAGCATCTGCAGCAAAGGCAGACGTGTACTTTCTGCAGACATAGTGGGCAGGAAGGACTGAGATCAAATGGAGGTAATGACAGGTTTCTGTGTGAAGAATATTGTGTGAATCTCCTGCCTGCAAAAAGCAGTGCTAGATTGGCATGAAGCATGCAGAAGCCAGGAAGGGGTAGACGTGTTATTTTTGCTCCTCAGCCCCTTCCTCAATTTGCTTCTGTTTCCCTAAGCCCTTGTCTCTCTCCCAGCAATTATCCTCAGCTGCTTTTTTAGGAGCCAAATGAAGCCCCATGGAGAATAACAGAATCATTAAAGGTGGAAAAGACCTCTAAGCTCGTCAAGTCCAACCATCAACCAGTGACCACAGTGATACTGCAGTGAATTCAGCTCCCACCACTTCCCCCTACAAGTGGATGTTGAGAGCATCACTCAGAGGGATCCAATCCCCATTGCTTGGCATTATCATCACCCAAAATTGAAATGGAGATCCAGAGCACTGCTTAGCAGCCACGCTCAGGTAAGGCAGGCAATGGCACGTGGGGCTGGGGGCAGGGAGTTGGTGGCTGGGGTGATACCTCTCCAGAGCTAGGTGATCTCATGTGACAGAGAACATCAGTGCAAAGGGTGAGACTCAGCATAAGGTGGTTTCATAAGTCTGTTCCTATTCTTTGCATAGTACCCTTAAGGAGAGATGGATGGTGGTCTCTGCCAAGCACATTCATACCTGAGCCGTGTGCTCTACAGCCCAAAAGCAGCACCATGCAGAATCCATCCAAAGCTCATGAGATGGCCTGAGGGAAGTCAGCTCTGGCAAGCAGGCCCCAGTTCAGCTTGACTATGGTTCCACTGTCACGCTGCTGTTGGTAACACGTACACCATACCATCCTTTCCAGAACAGTGTGTCCTGGCCACCGTGCTCAAAGCGGACAAAGCGGACCCCAGGACCGTAGTCAGAAAAGGTGTGGGAGATCTAGAGGTTGAGAGAGACAAAATAATGTCCAGCTATTGTGAACCTACTCCTTACCTTCACTGGGCCTTCAACTCCACCTGCCCCATCCAACCTACCAGCTTGGTAGCAGTGAGGACAGTTACAGTGAGAAAGAAGTTACTGGAAGGAGCTTTGACCCCAGTCTGTTCAGAAGCCATTAAATGCTTCCGGAGGGGTCTCTCTTTCAACTCCAACAGACTTGTAGTGATGGCTCAGCAAGCTTCCAAGTTTTATGTAAGACTTGCTGTATAACCCCTGTGCTCAATCACAACCCGTGACAGAGCCTTCTCCTCCTCCAGAATAACCCCTCCTGCTTCTGTCTGCTTGAAAACATTCCTGGTTCATGCAGGTTGACTGTCACCTGCGTGAAACCACAGCTGTCACTCACCTCAGTCCAGCTGGCATCGTTGTCCTCTGGGATAGCAATGGTCTCAGTCTTGTACTCGGCCAACACGTCCTCGTTCTCTGACAGCAGTTTCACACACAGCTCATAGAGGCAGCCGGCGTCGCTGCGTCCCGCGTACCTGCAGGGAGACCCAAGCAGCAGCCTTGCCTGTATGAACACTTTTACTCCAACCCACCGCCTGCTCTCATTCACCAAAAGACCTTTAGATGGCTGCTATATGCACCAACAACTTGAAGCTTGGGAAGACTACCAGTGGTTCTTTGAGTCAAGATCAAGCCCTGTCTCACATCTAGAATGACACCAAAGGTGACACAGTGAGTTGAGAGCTAGAGCTCCAAGGCCTGCTGTATGCCATTCCTGTTCTCTCTAGGCTTTCTGCTGGACTTCTAGGGTATCCTTGCTACTTACCAGTCTTTCACCACAACTTTTGGCTGGGTTGTATCCATCAGCTCTTCCCAGTAGCCCTCAGCTCTAAGGTCAATCACCTG
The DNA here is from genome assembly GCA_028571105.1 of Tragopan temminckii. NCBI lineage: Eukaryota > Metazoa > Chordata > Aves > Galliformes > Phasianidae > Tragopan > Tragopan temminckii. Next base: position 18,118 of record JAOWBP010044937.1, read on the forward strand.
AGACTTTCGACACCACCTGAAACACAAGAGGATAATGGATACCACCACCTCTCTGAGGCTGGAGAAAACAAAATTATCTCCTCTCCTGATTAAGAGAAATAAGCAGCCTTACTCATAAGATGTAACAAAGTATTTATGGACTTCTTCACTAGGGAATTCTTTTCCAAAGTCTCCAGGGAGCTCTTCAATTTTCCAGCCATCACCTCCATTCTCTACCTCTCCCCAGTGCTGCAGGTCTTCTGCAAATGGAAGAAAGAATGTTGGGTCATAGCTTGTGGGGCCTGGAGAACCCGGCCATCTCCTATAGGGACCCCTTTGCATCTTGGAAGAGACACACTGCCATCCAACTCTGTATGTGGATCACAGATGTTTTAAGTGGAGGCCTGGCAAAAAACAACACTTTACTTTGGTTGAATGGTAACAAGCGTCAGCATTCCCCACTGAAATGGCTGTGTCTATGTGAGTCTACTTTAAAAAAGAGTAGTGAAATGGTTTAGGTGTTCCACCTCTGTGCTTTTGTGTCTTCTGATAGAAATACCTGGGGAGAGCTGCTGATTCCCTTATTATTTTTTTTCTTTTGTTTCATTCTTTTTGTTGAAAAATAACTCATATTAAATCCCTTGTTTTCTGTTCTTCCTGGTGGTGTTCTCAAAGCTTTTAGCACGTAGTTAAATGCTTATATAGCTTGAACCTGCAGGGCTTTGTATTGTTTTTCTCCTCTTAGCCTGAGAGAAGAGCTTGCAGAAAAATCACTTCTTTTTAAATAAGAAAAACGAAAACGTTGTGTTGATGGTCTGTGTTGTGCTTTGGTTTATGAGGTGTGAAATGTATTGTGTTGCTGCTTGGGTTATGAGGCTTGGGTTATGAGGCTGCTTCTATCTAAACATCCTGCAGATGGCAAGTAGAGTTCAGAGATCATAAAATAACTGCAAGTGTTGCAGCGTGCACAGCTCAGTGATACGGGTTGGAATAAGCAAGACGCAAACAAACTGCAAGGAAGGAAGCATGAAATGCCCGCTGAGCTAAGAGCAAACGAGTTCCTGAGCAGGGGAAGGCTTATCTTTTAGGTTGAGGTTTGGCAAAAAGCCATCTGGAAGCCCAGGTGCCACCTACCAGTACAGTTCTGCAAAGCATGATTCGCATTCCTGCAGGGGCTCACGTAAAGCTGATGTCATGGAGAGCCCTTCACAAAGGCTGCTTTGATGGAAGGCCTTCTTGCCCAGTAAGTGGTTTGACTGCATGCATGAAGTGATTTGTCTCTGGGGCAAAAAGAAAATGCATCCTGATGGCAACCAAGGTCTTTTTTAAAGACTGGAGGTGCCCAGTTTTCTGAAGGCTTGGGCCTTGTTATGCTCATCTCTCACCTTCGCCACAGGGGTTCTTGATGAGATTTCTTCTTCTCTTACTCAAGAAGTAGAAGTTCTGCCAATTCTCCGCATTCTCCTCTGACTCTGCTCCAGCAAAGCCTTCCTGCTGACACTTCAGGATCCAAAGAGCAGCTCCATCAATCAGGTTCTTCCACTGGCAGCAGACCAGGCGGCACGCCAGCACCAGATCCACCGCAGGTATGGAAGCCAGGATTCTGATCAGCACTGCTTCAGGGAGGGACTCCATCCTTGGTTGGAGCTTTCTGAGAAAGGGGGAAAGAAGTGGTAATGCACTGTTCCACCAGACAGGGGCTCTCCTGTTACCAATGATGTCAAACACATTAGAAAAAAAGAAAAGGGAAAACAAATATGTTTATCTGAAGGGCAGGTGCAGCATAACGTGGGGGGTATTCCTGACCTGAGGGCCTCGGGACCCCTACTAGCTCACTATCCTGAAGCATGTGAGTAGATTAAGGTTATAAGTACCTACAGATGCATTGGGTTAAACAAGCACGATGCTCCATCCCCTTCTGGCTGCTTTCCTGCCCATCTACGCTTGCATGGGGTTGTACGGGGCCTTCTCTGACCCTTGGTGGTCGTGTGGGGAGCAGTCCCCTTGTGTTTGGCACACATCATCTAAGGACGTTGCTATTCCCATTTTGCACTGATGCTTTCTTGGCTCCAAGGCCATAGAGGAGGGCTATCCACAGAATCACAGAATCACAGAATGGCCAGGGTTGGAAGGGACCACGAGGGTCATAAATCTCCAACCCCCCTGCCACGTGCAGGGCCACCGGCCTCGCCATTTAATCCTAGTCTAGTTAATACTAGAC
>JAOWBP010045090.1:0-20304 GCA_028571105.1 Tragopan temminckii
CAACACCAGAATCATGATCGGACATTTTAAAAAAAACAAACAAGCAAAAAACTTTTTAAAATATTAAACTTATAAAACATGAAAAATAAAATAGAAATAAAATTTGATAAAAAATCATTATGATTTCATGATTTTTTTAATAAACAAAAAATAAAAAAAAATCAAAACAAAAACAAAGCATTGTAAACAGACTATGTGGGTAGATTCTCTCTTTGCTGTTAAAATAGACGCCAAAAAAATTCGTTGTTTTTTATATTGGCTTCATTCTTCGCATGTGCACGTTTGTTTTTGTCTGCAGGTTTGACTCTGACGAGAAGCGCGCACTTGGTTTATTTAGTTTAGATGGTTTATTTTACTGGTTGATGCTTGTTTTTTCTAACCGTTTTCAGATTTTAATTTTGTATGAAAAATGGAACGAAAAGTTTTTGAAGAATTTAAAAATAAAAGCGAATTTTCTAAAAAATTCCTCAATTGTTGTAACAACAAAAAATATTTACAAACAGCCATTTTTCTTGCCAAATTGGGAATAAAATATGATTCAAAATTACCATTTGAACAAATTGTCAAGTAAGTCTGTGAAAGTTTTTCTCGTATATTTTTTTAATTTTTTTTAATATTTAATAGTGTAAATCAATTAGAACAATTTGAAAATTTGCTTCTACGTCTTGGCAGTAATAATTTCGATGAAGTAATTGGTCCTTTGGAAAAAGATAAAAAAGAGTTGAAGGAATTTTTGGAAACGTTAGAAGATCTGCGCCAACAAAAAGAGAAACTCGAACTGAATGAAGAAGAAATGCGTTCAAAACGTGAAAATATAGAAAGATTGGAACAAGAAATGAAAGAATCAATTCAAACTATTCAAACTGGACCGTCAAACATGCCCATCACTGAAGAGAAAAATTCATATTTACATGCTAAAAAGAAAAATGAATCCCTACGAAAAGAACTAGATAAATTGGAAGGAAAATCCAAAGGATCATTAGAATGGGATTTAAACTCGAACCAGGATCTTGATAAACTAATTTTAGAATTAGGAATAAAATATGATAACATTATAAAATCATCAATCAAAATGTAATTTGTAATAATTTTAACCATCAACAGATGGCGATTTTTTTACCATTCAAACAAATTTTAAAAAACAATGATTACATAAATTTTATAAATAAAAATTATTGTGAGATATTGTAAATGTTTGCTAAAAAAATTTGCTTGAAGCAAAAAATGATAATCGGCTTGAAATTGATTGAATTGAGGTTGAATGGAATCAACAACAATCTCAAAAGATTTTTTTATGATAAATTTTCACACATGCACACATCCATTCCATTATTAAAGATTCATCATCTTTTTTATATTCACAAAATATTATTATTGTTATTATGCTCGCACGTGTACCATTTTGAACAAAAACAAGCATATCACAATCCATAATAACAAAACTGATTTCATTAATTATCATCATTGTAAGAAAAAAAACAAATCATAATAAAGATATATGATGTTTTGTTTTTTTTGATATTAAAAAACTTTTGTAAAAACTAATTATTTTCGCTCTATCTGCATTTAACCTTGAAAAGTAATTTTTTTCTTATTATTATTTATAATTAGAAAAAATAGCCATTGTTGTTGTTGTTGACGACCAAATTGATGAAAAAAAGATAAATAAAAAAGAGTAAAAGTAAATCATAAAAAGAATATGAAATGAAATGAAAATAAGTGACAAGATTTTTTTAAACATTGTTGTTTTGGGATGAGTTTCATCCTTGAAACAAGGAAATTTTTTTTTGTTTTTGTCTTTAATAACATCTCGACATTCTTCTTTAAAAAAACCATTTGTCCATATTTTATGTTTTAAATCTTCAAAAAAATGAAATTAATCAATAATTCTCAAATAAAATGAATTTAAGGTTTGACCTTTTTTAAACAATGTTGTTAAAAATATAATTTGACCATAATTTCATTGTCTCTAATCAGTTTTTATGATTTTTTCAAGGTTTTTTTAAATGATAACCAAAAAATTTGACAAACAGAATTCCATTTCTAAAAAACAAGTTCAACAACAAAAACTTATCGAACAACAACAAGATAACGACGAATAATATGACGACAAATAATAAAAAAAATATTTATTTACCTGGCTATATACCTGGCTAAATATAGTGAATAGAGTTATGCTGTTGTTGTTTCAATAGATGTTTCGCAAGTTTTTTTTAGTATTCACACACAAATCAAACACACACACAATCAACAACCTAACCAAACTATACGAGAGCGCAATCACAACAACTGGAAAAAATGGTCATTGTTTAAGAGTGCTTGGTTTGTTTCTATCTAGTTTGTCTTTCGATATATCGACAACAACACATTCCTGCCAAATGCAAATTTTATTGACCTGATCTCACAAGTTCGACAACAGCAAATGCAGTTGGTCAGCAGATTACGAAGAAAAAGAAAAAAACACAGTCTTGAAGCTAACAAAAAATCTTGGTCTTCAAAGTCCATAACCATCAGACGACGACGACCAGGAATACGAGGTTTCGATGATCGACAGATTGTTGTTATATTCAATCTTTTTTAGTTATAAACAAACACACTATATTTGTGTGTATAATGTTGATCAGATCATCTACTTTTTCTACAAGTCCAAGAAGAAGAAAAAAACAGGGCAAATAATCGGTCGGTCATAATCATCATAGTTTTGGTTAGGTTGGTTGGTTGGTTGCCTCGGTGAATTGAATTATAATTGTATACATTTATAAATGATGGCCCAAAAGGAAGATTTTCTTATAAAAGAAAATTTACGAAGAAGATATACGAATGATCGAGTAGATCGATGGCAGCCATCAGAAATTTTTATTTTTTTTCTTTCTCTCCCTCTGTTGAATAAATATCAAAAAAAATCATTTAGGCCTATCACACAGAGAACATTAGAAATCACAACACCGGCATCTGCATAATAGCCATAATGGCCGGAAGGCAAACTATATAAAACAGCATTTCCAAAAAACACAACACAAAATTCCAAAAAAAACTTTCTAAAAGACCTAAAAAATGTTTTTTTAATATTTCTTTGTCACATGATTTTAGTGGTTAAAATATTTTCTTTTTGTAACAGCAAGGATTTGGCAATGAGGATTATCAGGGTAGTTCATTAACAAGGCTTTGATTTTGGACAAAATTAGAACGCGGTCAGTTTGGGATTGTGATTGTTCATTTGGTACTTTCAGGATAATAGCTTTTGTTTGTTTGACCAGTTGCTTTCAACACATCTCACTTGTTTGTTTGTGGATTTGAAATTATTTTTAGCCCTTTCATTTGTTTTTTATCTAAAAAGAGCTAAATAATTTCACAAATGACAATTCACCAAAAAAAAATCATCAGCCAAGGTCAAACTATTTGAAAAAAATCTTTTTTTTCCAAAATAACAAGAGAAGAAGATTTATTACAAATGTAAATTTACATTGTTGTTGGATTGGTTTTTTTAGAACAGCAAAAAAATATTTTTTTACTGGAATGTTGTATTCAATATGAATCGAATAATCCATCATTTTGGATCAGTTGGATTGTTGATTAATGATGATGATTATGGGGAATCAAAATATTTCATTATAATTCACATTCTTAAACTGATGACACGAAACGCGTGCTCTCAGCAAAAGACGCGCGTGCTTAACCAAGAAAAATCGTGTTTTTTATGAAAAAACGATGAGTTTAAAAGCTTATTATTGAATGGATCGATAATCAATCAATCAAATTCAAAAAGAAAGATCCATTACAGAGAAAAATCATGAAACTTCTGATTTTGTGAACAAACACTAAAGATTAGAAATTTTACTTTGGGAAAAGTTATATTTACTTTCAATCCTAGTTTCTCTTCTCTCCAAATATAATTCTCTTGTTTGCGAATTATCAATTATTCCAATATTTTTTTTTAATAATTTTTTTTGTTAAAAATAACTAACAGTCATTGAACGGCAAACACCAATGGCGTTTATGTTGTTTTCACAATTAGCTATAATCAATTGTTTGGTATGATTTTGCTATATCGATACAGGATATATCTGTTCTCTCAAATATATCGATTATATAATAACGATCATAATAATCCACCATGATTTGATTCACCTCTTCAGTATCCTCTCTCTCTCCCTCTCATTTTATGATAGCGCATTATCTTGTTGGAGTATTTGAATCCTTCAGGTGATTTTCTCGTTGGCTATGAGCTGTCGAACAACATCAAATTTTTGTTTGTTGAGATTGGATGTGGACAACAACAACAGTGAACCGGTTTATGTGTTTGTGTGTGTGTGTGAGTTCATCATTTATTTTCTTCAGCTGTTAATGTCTGCTGGCAATATAGATTTTTTATTTTCATCTATTCAGGATACCCGAAGTGTTTGGAGTAAATGCATATGTTTGTGTCCTGTTTTCATTTTGCAATATTTTCAGTGCAACATGCGGACACTTTGAAAATTATTTAATATCACATATTTTCATGTATCTTTTTTTCGGACGACACACACACACGTGAACTGTTTTTTGACAAGCTTGTGGACATTGTGGACATTACCACTTTCTTCTTCCTTTTCTTGACCAAGAGCTTAATTATTTTTGATTTTTTGCTGTATTTCTTGGTCTCGATCATGAACTCCAACAAAAAAAATAGGAAGCTGTTATTGACTGCATCTCACAGAGGTAAGCTCACAGAGAGTCACTCTAAATCATCTGGATATCACTTTTTTTGCTTGAATACTTGAAATATGATGCCGATGCCGCCGTGGTTGTTGAGCAAAGCTCCCTTCATGTTTTATTCTGCAATATCCTCGCTAGTATCCAGTACATGTAAAAAATCCATATGCAAGACAAATTAAGAAAGGAAAAAAACCCTTCACACAAGCAAAAAAATTATGAAGTTGCAGAGTTTTAGGAAACATTCTTATGAAGATACCCTAACACCATCAACGATCATCGGACAATTTTGTATTTGATTTCAAATTACTTTTATCTGGAAATTTTTTGAATGTTCTAACTCACCGATGGCTAGATTTATTGCAGCACATATAGATCGCGTTCTTAATGATTTTTTACCTGTATGACATAGAACAACCCTGCTGCAGCAACAAGAAGATTCATTTTGAACATACACAACGAATTCATAAAAATAATAAAAGCCGCCATAGCCACACACACAGGGAAAGAGAGAAGCAAGCATGCTCTATGTTCCCAACAGTCAGGTTTTCTCTCATTCATTTTTTACCTGAATTTTGTGCAGTGAAATAAAATCCACTTCATAGCTTTGGGGGAACAAGCGCGCGCGGACCTGTTGCATGCGCGGCGCGGCATGCACTTGTTGTGTTGTTATGTTACCTGTTGTTATTGCTTCTTCTTCATTTTGTTCACCATGTTACCTGTATGCTGCTATAACATTTTTCATTCTCTCATCATCCACCACCACCACTAAGATCTTGTTTATGAAAAAAATATTTTCTTTTTACAAAGAGAGTTCCAAATGTTTGTTGTTGTCCACAAAAAAATCTAAACGACCGAACTAGCAGCCAAGAAGAAGAAGAAGAAAGGTGATGCGACGTGAGATGCAAGATGCCAGCCTGACCATCATCTTACAAACAAAGGTAAATGTTCGGTGGACGATGATGATGCTTTCTGTGGCTAGTGCTAGTGTTTCTGCTTGTGGTTGTTGTTGTTGTTGATGGTGGTGGTCTTTTCGTATATTCGTCTTTTTGGATGTGCTGGCATGTGAGTTGTTTTTTTATATTATTTTTTTCGAGATGAAATGTTCATCCCTACCTGGCCCTATTCTCTCTCTTTATTTCTCTATCTGACTGTGTGTTTTTTATGTCCACGAAATCAACAACAAACGAATCAACAACCAAATCAAACCTCAACAAATTCCTAATTTTTTAAACCGTTATTATTCTTATTTATAATTTATAAATATTTAAAATATTTCTTCAATCTAAAATTCCAAATCCAGAATATTTTTTTTAATATTTTTGTGTGTGTTTTTTCTAAAGTTCGGAAGTCTTTCTGTGTATAAACATCAAAAGAAACCGCATCATATTTCTTGTGAATGTAAACTTCTTTGAGGTCCTGGACTACGTTGTTTTTTGTGATGTTTTGTCTGCTCAACCAACTAAAAAAAATAAACCTCTCCAATAAAAAAATACCGGCACCAAAAATCTTGTCCAGCAATTATGAGCGAATATGAACACATTATCACCTTAAGATATCACCGATGTCCCAAAACCAATCCCAACAACAAATTTTTAGTTTTTTCTGTGAATCCCACAAAAAATATTATTTTTTGATTTCTATTTTGTGCCATTTGTTTAATTATTTCATAATTGTGTATTTATCTCACCAATTGTTTTTTTTGTGGTGTTCGTTATTTGCGAAAGGAACCATTACGTGGAAATAAGAGACTGTGCACATGTGATGAATTCCTTTTTGAATTTCTCAAATTTTTTTCGTTGATAATTGATGATCAAAAAAAAAATATTTTAGAAAAAAATGATTGATAACCAATTAAAATTTTTATAAATTTTGTTTTTATTTCTGAATGTTAGCTTTTAAAAAATCCTAATTTGGTTTTTATTATTACTATTCGGCTACCAGTGTTCATCAATTGAAGTTTGTGTTAATAATTATTATTATTTTTGGTTGATTGTGGATGATGATGATGATGATGATGATGAAAAAACCACAAGATGCTGTTGATGATGATGATGACTAGATAGAAGACGACTTTCAAAGTCGTTGATCTTCTTCTACAGAAAAGTGCTGGTGGTGGTCGTTGTCTTGTTCTTGTTGTATAATAATCATCATCATCATGAAAAGTTGAAAAATAAGAAGAAGATCCAAACTTGTTGTCGTCTTCATCAAGCCCCGAATAGTGGCAACATCAATTGGTGTATGAGTGTGTGTGTGCAGTAATCAACAACAACAATAATAATGATTATCATCATGAAAAGTCTTTTAAAAAGATGTCTGTATGTCTAAATATCTTCTTATATTATTCTTCTATTTCTTTGAAATTGATTGAATGATCAAGAATTAATTAATCATCATCAAAACAATATCCAGAAGACCAATTTTGAAAGGCTTTTCATCAAAATCGATTATTGTTGTGATTGTTCCACATATAAAACATCGTGTGTCCATAATCATTCCGGTGGCTCTTATTAAACAATTATCATCATTAAACAAGAAAAATCATCAAGATTCAATCATTCAATCTACCATTGCCATTTAGTTGTTCGCCTCAAATAATCATTGACACTTTGGTTTATGTGGCCACGCTTGTTTTGTTGAGAGGCGGAATCCTTCAAATGTGAACCTTCACGATTTTTTTAAAATTATTAATGCCCAATGAACTTTTCCTTTTAAATCCTGTTTTTGATTTGTTTTTTCTTGATTTTTGTTTGATCCACATTAAATCGATTAAGCAACAACAACTAAATTCTAAATTCGTTCATCAATAATTTTTTATATTCAAGCTCAACTAAAAAAACAACAAAATGGTGGCGGTTGTTGCAGGCACATCGACATCATCGTCGACGTTGCCACAACATCAACAACACTTGTCATCAGCAACAACAACAGTGTCGCCATTAATGTCCGCCACAACATCAGCCCCATCAACATCAAATGGTTCGCCATTAGCTTCTAGCACGGCTAATAATAATAACCCTACAACAGCTAATGATGATTCTGCTCAACGACCTCCAACACCAGCTCCAATTGAATCATTCAAGATTGTAAGTGTATAAATCTAATCACACACATCCAATCATCCAACAAACAATCGTTTTCGAAACTTGTAATATAATTTTATAAAAGAATGCTACATTTTAATGTGATCACAATCACATTGAAATGTAGCATTTAAACAAAAATCTATACAATCAAATTGTAGCAAATTGAATTTTCAAATGTTGCAAAGCGTTGTTTGCCAGTTTCCCATCATACAAAATATTGCTTAATAATAATAATTTTTTTTTGTTGAAACCCGTGTTTACTCAAGAGTTAATCAATCAATTATCAAAACGAATAAATTATCTCATTTAGTAAGATAATTATTTGCTTTTGTGTGTTTCACAAATTATAATTATTGTGCTTTTTGTGGCTTTTAGAGGGGGAGTTTGCAAACAAAACGCTCCAATGAACATAACACACACACACACGCCACTAAGCAAATATTTGGATATTTGACCTATCAACCTATCAATTTTGGGCTGGAATGGCCTGAATTTTTTTTTGTTTTTTAAATCTTTTTTGGATACAACTTCTGTCCATTGATATATGCATTATTTATTCAGGTATCATCAATAGATCATCATCTGAATGAGAAAGAAAGAGAGAACTTTAAGTATCTTTTCAATTTCTTATTCTTTTTTTCAAAAAAAACATTCATTTTTTCTTTTCTTTTTTTTTGTTTCACTGGATTCAACATGCAATTACGTTATTATTATTGATTGAATGGTCATAATCAACCTAGTTGTTGTTGTCGTTGGAGGATTGTTTTTGTGTGGAGGCTTTTTGAAGAAAAAAATCTGATATAAATCTTAAACAAACAACAGTAGGAGGAGGATTTTGCGGATACTTTGCAATCGTTTTTTTTGGAAATATGCTAACACGCATAAGAAAAAAGGTTTAGGAGAAAGAACAAAGAAACTTAGAAGATGGCATAAAAATTGGCGAAAAAATCAATCATCACAAAAATTTATGATTCAAACAAGATATAATCATTAAAAATAATCATCTTTGTTAACGTTAATTTATTGTTGTTGTCGTATATTTTAGGTGTTCAATAATTTTTGAATAATTTATTGATTATATCTATTGTTTTTTATCGGTGGTAAAATATTGATTTTATTATTAAATGATGGACAACAAATTATAATTCATAGGTTTGTCTGTGTGTGAGGTATATTATAATCGTTTCTCATAAAATGATGAAATTATTTTTTTAATGGCAAACGTTTTTTCTTCGTTCTGTTTGTTCAATAAAAAACCTGAGATTGTCAGAAAAAAAGGATATTTAGACGCTACTGGCCCATAATCATATAATAGGATATATAGCATTTTTTATCTTTTCCGTTATTAAACTCATAACTCACACATACAGTGAGTCATAATTTAGCTCAAGTAAGTCTTACCTGTCTTATATGTTAACAATATATTTATAAGGAAATGATGTCGTTTTTCGTGTGGTAGTGTTTCCGTCGTCTGCAAACATCAATCCTTTTGGTCCATCAAGCATCATTTACAAAAGCATCTTCTTAAGGTTTTCTTTTTTGAAAAAAAGCTATTGTTGTATAATTCTGTCAGTTAATGATTGCTGTTGTTGTTGATGACTATTTTTATAAATTTAGCTGATTTTCTTTCTCTCTATTTTATGAGATTTATATATTTTTTTTCAATCGCCAGTTGTCTTGCTGCGAGTCATATTGCTCATTTATTCATACATTAAAAAACTAACATTTCCAATTATGTTCATGATGAAATAAATATCTAAAAAAATGAATGCCCACTAAAAAATAGCTGAGTTTCTCTCTCTCAATATCTATCTGTCTGTTTGTGTTTGCGTCCGATTTACCGGACATGACAACGTATTAGCAACAACAAAACTACAACATAAAAATAATGCATGATGATGCTTTGTTGGCCATATTAGACCACCATTGAAATTTGTGAATGAGAGAAAGCTAGAATAGGCTGGTATTAAATTAAAAAAAACCTTTTTTCCTACCTGTTTATTTTAGTATTTTTAGTAAAATAAATAACTTTCAATCATTCTTTATAATGTTGTTTATATTTAATATTTCTCCTTCTTTTTCGTTTTGCATTGATTGATTGATTCGATCATTCAATTTACCAAACATTTGAATATTTGATTTTGTTTCATTTTACCTTTCTAGATTTTAAAAAATAATAATAATAACCTGTCTGTTAATTAAATAACTGTAATTTTTGTTCTATATGTTAAACACGAGTAGCTAATCCCCTGATATTACAATTCATCAATCTTGATCAGTAATCTTTCATTTAAAATGTCTTGTTCTTTTTGCAAAAACGTACCATGAAGAGAAAATACAAAAAAATTAGAACATTATAATACATTATAATTAATAGGTTTTGTCCAAGTAAAACTTTAATCTGATCATTATTAGACATAAAAAAACATACAGGTAAACGTACAAAAAAATTAAATATATTACAAAAAAAATTGAAAATGAAATGTTAGCACACATTGCTTGTTGAAAAATTACCTCTGAGATTCAAAAATCTTTTTTTTAATTGATTATAATGACGATTAAGATTTTATTTTGTACGTAAACAAAATATTTTTTCCCAATGGAAAAAAATGGCCTGAGATCGTTATAAATTTACATTAAATTCAAACAACAAAAAATAAAACAAAATATGACGTTTTTTCTCTTTTCCTCAGAAAAAAAGTAATGTCTTCTATGAATGAAGATAATAAATTATTCATAAAATGCATAACACAAACACACACATCAGCCATTCAACCAGAACCAGATGGCTGACTGGCTAGGTCAGGTAAATAAACCACGACCGCCACTACCAGTGTTTTAGAGCACTAAAACAAGCAAGCAGACAGGTAACAGACAAAACCAAAACAGACACCTGTACACATTCACTAACAAACACCTTGTGAATCAAGTGAACCAAACAAATGTCAACTAAATGAAATAAAAAAAATTATTTTGAATAATAAAATGAAATTTATGATGAATTTATATAGCTCACACACACCAATCAACCAAGTTAAAACAAAAAAAACAGCAAAGGTGAATGCTTGATAAAGGTTATATTTGACAATTTTATTATGTAATCTAATATCTGGTCTATCTATCTTCAAAATGTTGTCATTGTTTATGAGCAACAAGTGTTATGATAACACATCACTAAATCTTATTTCTTCTTTTTACTGGTTGTAATTTCCATATAACACCTGATAATAAAAATATATTGTAAATTATAAGTAAAAAAACACATTGGAAAAATAAATTCAGTATGAATTGGCTATGGAATGATCAGTCGATGACCGAAGTAATAACTTGTTCAGACACCTTGTTTCTAAGATGATGGTGGTGTGGTGGTGGTGGCTAGGTTGCTGTTTTTTGTCATCATTTTCATTATTATTACTCGTCATCGAATTCTTCCTCTCTCTGACTAGAACTCTCAACAACGTCGATTATTTTGCATGGAAATCACATTTGTCGTGTTGAAAATAACTATCGACAAAAAATATCAAGAATGATTGTAAAAAAGTAATCACCGGAACAAATATTAGAGGGAGAGAGAAGCAAAATAGTGAGAATGAATCTTTGTGAATGATTGATGAATTGCTAACTGCAATTGACTGCATGCGGCGCTAAATCATTAAAGAATTTAATTTTTTTCTGATATTTTTTGTTTTTTATCGATTTATATAATCAAGTTTTTTATGTCCAACAACCGGAAAAATCAGACGGAAATTCCGGTAATTCATTTCGGCAAAGAAAACACACACAAACACTTGATTGATTAACCTTGAATGATCTTTAAAGTTCATTCATTTAAAAATAGAATGGACTAGTTTTTCTGGTTAGAGTTTTAAGTTTTTTTTCTTGATTTTTTTGTGAATTTCAACACATACAATCAACATGAAATCAACAACAATAATAACAAGCAAGTTGTGTTATCAAAGGGTTGTTGATAGCTGGAATGGCATCATCATTTTTTGCTGGCATCATTTTAGCCAGAGAGAGAGAGAGAGAGAGTATCAATTGTTTAAAAAATTTTATCATTCATTGTTTTGTTTTGTTGTTTTTTCATTCAACATTTTTTTGAATCGCTATTCTGAACAAAATGTAAATAACTTTAAAAGAAGTGCTGTTATTATTATTATTATTATTTTGATGATGACCAACTAGCCAACTAGAATGTGTGATGGACATTGTCCATTGCACAATGCAATATTGTGTTTTATTTATCCTAGAAAAAACCGATTTGTTTGTAGTTGGGTCGTCGTTGTCATTTGCCTGTTGCTGGTGTTGTTGTTTTCCTTTGTCCTTGTTATAGTTTTATTCTTTCTCTATCTAATAATAGAAATCCCCCGGCCGGATATATAAATTTTTTTCTTTTTTGTGTCATTTTTTTGTTCAATTCTTTTCTACGTTTCTCTCCCAGTTTTTTTCGGTGTGTCCAAGAGAGGAAAAATAATTTATGCAATTGAATTCTCTTGGCAATCTTTCTCATTATCTCTCTCTATCTCAATTCAAGCTCTATCTTTTTAAACCAACCTGTTGAATAATCCCTGATAAAAAAGTAACACGCTATTCTCAAACTCTATAAAGTTGCAAAATATAAAAAATGATCAAAGATAAATCTATTTCACAAATCTAGAAAAAAATAGAGGTTTGGCCAAAATGATGATTGAAATGTCACTTGAAAAAAATATCAATCAATTATCAATCAATTCAATTGATCATGATCTTGATCAATTGATTTTTGTTTGGGGATGATTGATTTTTTTTTCTGGTGGGCACTTTTAATGCTGGATTTCTTTTTATAGTTTTTTATGCTTGGTTATTATTTTGTTGCTTTATTCTACAATAGTTTGTGTGCATTATTTTTGTTATATTCCAATGGTGACATTGTCCAGGTAGCTGGTTTACTAATGGTTGTTGCTTGTGGTGAATTATTATGGCACAAAAGATAGATGCACATTTGACAATGGCAATCAAGATGGACAGCTGCTTGACTTTGACTAGCTTCACTCAATGACTCACTGACTTGGTTGGTCATTTGGACTGAAGTTTTATATTTCCCACAGGTCATCATTGAAAAAAATACATTCACATTCTAATGCATCTCTCTCTCTCTCTCTCTTATTTGGGTCTTTGATCTTCATCTTTTGTCCACAGCCTAACAACAATGACAGAGTAACAATGTGTGTAAATAAATCATTTCGTCATGAGAATTTCTATTTTTACAAATCCACCTCCGCTACCAGCACACCAGACCAAATGAACTTCAAGATCACCGAATAGATTTTTTTAGGGAAGACTATTTTTTCTTATTCTTTTTTATGTAATTTAGGGTTTCTTTTGAAAAAATTTGAAGAAATTTCTTTGTATGTGAGAATGAAAGATTTCGATTTCGAATTTGTCATTGAATTCAAGCATATGACTTGCTGAAAAAAGTTTAGATCAAAATAGGGAAATCAATTTAATTTTTTTAATGGGGCATGATAAAAAGCAAAACTTTCATTTCTATTTTTTCTAGACTTTTTTCTTAAAAACAGCGCTCCTATTGAAATGTTTCAGGCAAAAAAGTTTCCTAAAATGTTTTCAATTAACCATTTTTTGCCAATTGACTAATTGATTGATAGATTTGAAGTTAAAAATGGTTTTTCACCTTTTCTCTAATTAAATTAAATGGATCTGTTATCATCCTTATTAAGGCAATATTTTGACATAATATTTTAAAGGAAGGAAGCATTTATCCGGGTTGTGTGTGAATGTGCAAATATTGCTTGTTTGCTTGATTGGTTTTGTTGGTCTATTATAAATACCTAATGGCTCATGTTGGCTGTTTGTCTTTGGTGGTGGCTCATTTTCAGTCCAATAAAAAAACGGAAAAGAAATTTCATTTAATTTCATCTTTAATTTTTATTACTATTTCGTGATTTGGATTTTAAATTTGGCGCCATTTTTTTTAAAAAATTTAATATGACACAATTAAACTTTCTTTGAAAAGAAAATCACAAGACGTTATTTATGACAAACCGTAAAAATGCAATGCAGTGAAGTTTATTTTAGAAAAAATTTAAAAATAATTTTTTTAATAATTATAATATAAGTAATTAATATTTAATAATTAAGATTTGGTTAACCATAATTTTTGTTGTTTTTTCTTATGTCTGTTAATAAATGTGTTATTAATAGTAATTAACTGTACTTAGGATATATATTTTCTAATTATGAGAAACAAAATAATAATAATTAACAGGATACTACTTGGAAATTTCTTTCTCAAAAAAGAAAAGAAAATTCAGATGAAAAAAATATCATTTAAAGGGAAAATCTTAAAAAATCTGGCCAAATATCTCCAGGAGATTCTTTCTCTCTTTTCTTTATCATATTATTTAATTAAATAATAACATTTTTTGTAATATTCGACATGGCGTGAACAACAGACAAAAATTGAATGAACAAGCAACAAGTTTTTTCTCTTGTTCAATTACTACTTGATTGAAGATTGTGTGTGTGTGATGCATTCAAACATAATCAACTTTAGCATCACCAGGTAGAAAAAATGCAGCCATCCAGCCAGCCAGTCAGTCAATGTTCTATTAGGTCATCTTCATGGAATATATTATCTTGTTTTGTTTTATGTAATTATTTTTTATATTTATCATCAGATATACCTTGTACAGACATTGAATGAATGAATGAAATAGTTGAATGATTTATGTAATATATTTTATATAATAATCAACTTGGCAACCAACGTTGGATTTAAAACCAAAAAAAAACATCCAATAACCCGTTAAAAGTAAATTCTTTTAATAGTTGTTTTGTAAATATTTTTTTTTTGAAAATTTATTGAATTTAAATTTAGTTTCTTTCCCTTGATTAAAGTTGGTGGGATGTTTGTTTGATCCTGTTCTCCCCGCTTTCTTGCTCTTTCTTCCTTCTTCTCCCTTTTTCCCACTTGTTCGTTAAATGTTGTTTTGTTTGTAATTATTAGTAATCAAATCACATAATCTTTGATGAACCATCCGACCAACAAATAACCCGGTAACAAGGTAACAACATGTTGTGTTTTATGCACTTGCAACCATTTTGGTTCCTGAACGGCTTTCAAGCATGGTGCCTTTTTTCTTGTAAGAGTAGCAATTATCAATACGTTTTGTCTAATTTAACAGGCTTTGATTACACTGAAGGATTGTTTTTGCGGATCCTGTTGTTGGATTTCCCTGTTGTTTGAACTTATTTATAACGATATATGATTAATTAGTTGAAAATCATTTGATGATGAGCTTTTTTATATGTCTAGTGAACATTTCGTAACAACTTGTTGCTAAATTATCAGGTGAAGAAGAAAATGACATGTTACTTCAAGTTTTTTTTGATTGTGCTTTCAAATTTTCAATTCAATTCTCACTATATCTTTTTTTGACAATTAAATTTAATTTTTAATATTCGTTGCGATAATAAAATATAACAAAAAATTGAATTGAATTTGCCGGTGTGGTGTCATCGTCAATGGTTTGGAAAAAAATCACAACAGAAGAAAATTACGTTGAATAATAGGATTTCAGGTGTGAAATTGAATGATTTTTTTTCAATTTTGTTGAATTTTTTCTTCTCTCTAACCAAATACAGATGAGAAAAAATTGAGTATTTTTTCGGCAACAAAAAAAAATAATTCTTCAATTTCCACCTGTTCGTTGATATTTTTTTTTAAATTTCAAGTTCAAGTTTCTGGATCAAAAAGAGTGCTGTTTTTTTTGTGTGTGTGGAACATGATCGATTTTTCTTGGAGCAAGCTAACAAACATTTTCTCTTTGTACTCCGAACAAAAAAAACGTTGTCCTATTAAAATTTATCATTGTTAAAAGAAAAGATTACAAAATCATGTTGTTCCATTAGTTGTATGCTTTTGGATCACTATTTGATGTTTTGGAGCATCTCTCTCTCTTTTCTCTTGTTGAGTTTCACATTTTAATTGTGCATGTCTATCCAACAATAACATAAATTTAAAAAAAATGCTTAAATAATTCAATGCAACAAACAATGCCAAGTGCATCAATAAAAAAGTAAAAAAAATTCAATAGTTTCATTGAATTGAAAACAAAATCTTTTCTCTATGGGAGACTTTTTTTTAACTTTTATTCATTGAAAATATATCTTTAAAAAATAATCTAAAATTAACAAAAAAATAACATTCATTTTAACAAGTTCAATGATGGTTTAATTGAAGCCATCCATACACAGACACTATGATTTGTGAATTACTTTCTAAAATTTTCCTTGAGAAAAAACATTTCGATAATCTCTAATTTTTTTAAAATTATCAGAAATAATTTTATGAGACTTGTGTTAAACCAATTATTTAATAAAAATTTAACAAAAAGAAAGAAATTATAATTTAAGGAATTATTCAAATACAACAATTAAACAAAATATATAAGATAACAAAACAAAAAATATTTCGTCGTGTGAAAATAAACAAACTAATTAAAATAGTGATTCTCTCTTATAAAAATAATTAAGGATCCATGTCAAAGGTTGTCAGCATCATTCTCTCTCTCTCTCTCTCTCTCTCTCTCTCTCTTTTTGAATGTTATAGATGAGCAATTAAATTGAAATTTTCATCAACAAACAATGGACGTTGATGATGATGATGTTCACTTCAATGCCTACCAACAAAATTGGCAGAGACAGAGTTTTGGTTTTTAAGAAGCCATCATCATTATTATTATGTTGTTTTGCAATATCGATAAGTTTTCTCTTGTTGTATACGTTATTTGTGAACAAAATCACACCGTTATGGTGAATGGAATTATATTTCTTTCTTCACTTTCTATAGAAATTAAGTGTTGTTGTAGGTGATAAAAAAGGATGAGGCTGTGGCTAATGTGTATTACATTAATCTCATAATAATAATGCATAATCATTCATAAATATTTCTCCTTATTTTTTTGTTTAAATTGTGCAATTGTTGCATCCTCAAAATGTTGAACAATAAGAAGAAAACTAGATCAACCACATACACACAAAAAAACATTCTTGCAGACATCAAAATATGTTTGGCTTGCTTTTTTGTATGATTTAAAATTTAAATTGTATATGAAACACACACAAAAATGCTGTTGTTCCACGCTGAGCATTTCCTTTAAAAAATACTTGTCTGCCGCACAAGTAGTTTTGTTTTGTAGGTTGTTGTTGTTTTTGACAAAAAGTGCATCACTTTTTCAGAAATATGAAACGTGAAACATTGTATCGAATTGAATTTTGTTTATCTGAAGAAACATAACCTAGTATGGACATAGATTAAAATAAGATAATTGATTTGGGTGTGAGCAAGCAACGTTAAATAATAAGAGTTCGCCATAGAAATGACCCAAACTGAATGATCTTCGTTATTCAACACTGTTGCCATGCTCTTATGAATATAAAACTTATCTATGAAACTTTATTACATAATAACACTTCCAAAACGAATTGTAGCTTATAATAAATTTCTTTAAAGGAATCAAAGAGTTTTTTACAAAAGATCCATTTTTCAATGTCAACAAAGCATTAAAAACAAATATCTTTTGTTTTAATTTTTAAAATAAAATTTTTCATGGTTTGTTCATTGTTGTTTTACTTTTTGATAATCTGATTCTGTTCGATGATTCGAAACGAATGATTTGATGAAAATAATTAATTATTCAAGAATAATGGTTGGTTTTTTGAAAAAAAATTTCAAAAAGTTGAGTCACATTTTGTTCATTTAGTTTGTTTGTCATTGTCCAACGAAAAAAATAATTTGTCCAAACATTGTTTTGCTGTAATTATTCATTGTTTCAACTTGTTTGAACTTTACCAATGCTTTTTTATTATTCTCTTTGTATCCTTGTATAAATTTGATATTTTTTATATTCTTTCACCTCATTCAACAATTATTTCTACAAAAAACAAAACTGAATAGTGCAGCCAACTTCATTTATTCATTGAATTTGCTCATCGAAAGAACGTGAGATCATGTGAAATTTTAATTGTTACATTCATTTTCAGTTCAATTCAATTGTTTGTTAGCGGTGTTCATCATCCAATTTGTGCTTTCGGTGTTCTCATTTTTTTCCTAACAAAAGGACTTGTGAAAAAAATACAAACAACAACATGTTTGCACGTTTGATTTAATCCTTTCGTGTTATAAATGTCATTGGTATTTTAACATTTGCTTGATTTAAACCGTGGAAAAAGCCAGACACAAACAAACAAGAATAAATAGATCATTAAAACAATGAATGAAATATTGCTTAGAAAAATATTTCCAGGTAAAAAAACATAGTTAGCTTTAAAATTCATTATTTTAAAAAATTGTTTTACAAATAATGCAGTTGATGAAAAGATGCTTTTTCTAAGCATATAATTATGTGGTCTAGATATATAAATTCTAAACATTGTTTTGTTATAGTTTTTTTTGTCATCTTCATCAGAAAATGACTTACAACATTTTTTAAAAAAGATATTTTTTAAATGACAACTTTGGATTATGAATAATAACCAGAAAAAAAACATAAATAACAATTATACAAAAAAGATGAAAACACACGTTGATGACAATAAAATTTATTATTCCAAACAACAAAAAAAATTAATTATTACCTTTCAGAAAAATGAATGAAAACCATAACGACAAACATAAAATTAGATGATCGTTTAATCTATTTTTTTACTTCTAAATTTAATTTTAAAATAGATCATCATCATTGTGTTTTAAATGATTGACAAAAACCAGTTTTTCTACTGTTCCAAAAATATCAAATATTTATAATTGTGTTGTCAAATTTTTGATTGATCAATTCTTAAGAAATGTATCTTTGTTAAATTATAATCAATAATCATTTTTTTTAAATTTTACAGGGAGATCCTGTTTGGTTTGATGATGGCGAATCTGATACATTATTACCGGGCATTGTACAAGAATGTTCTGATACAAATCAAATAATAATTGTTCAAAGTGTTGTACCGGGTGATCAGAATCAAGAATACAATATACAAAATACGCCTAGCCAAATCCGTAAAAGGAATGATTTCCTGGCCAATACCACAAACCAAAACAATGGCGAAGATGGCATCGATGATATGATACATTTAAAGTAAGTTTTGTTCCGTTATAATATATCCTTCTTTCCGCTTTTATGTTTTGTTTATTATTAAGCTGCAACACCAATCTATATATCTTTGGTGTATCCAAGAAAAAAATGTTTACACACTGCCGCCTCTTTTTCAAGTTGTTAGTTGTTGTTGTTGTCTCAAAGACGTCGTCGTGATTTTTGATGATTTCTGCTTTTTTCCAGTATCCGTTTCGTGACTGGTCAACAAGGGCTATAGTAGTAAGAGATATAGTAGGAAGAGTCAAATAGCATTTTTATATATTTTTTTATCGCAATGATTAAGATCTACGTTTGCGAGATAGTGAAATAGTTACGTAGTTTATAACTGCTGGATTCAGAAAAAACTCGATTCAAATAAACCAACAATCAATTTGATTTGATTTAGTTGATCAATTCATTTTACATTCATTTGTTGTTAGTAACAACATTTTTTTATTAGGGTTATTTATTTATTTATTAAAAAAATTAACATGTATGACGATGCTTAACATATAAATTTAATTTATAAGCAATAATAAAAAATTGATAATCAATTTTTTATGTTAGGGGCGCATACCAATCATGAAACACTGTCTGTCAGTCAGTCACTCAGTCAACAAAGGTGATAGTTCCTGTTTTCAACTTGTCAAATCAAAAACAAAAATTCACAAAATCCAATGATTTGTCCACCATAAAAAAAAGTTTCCCTACATATCTAATTAGTTATGTGAAAATAATAAATTATTTTCCATAATCCGTTCACTGAGTGAGAAACACCCCAAAAACACTCTCCCACAATAAATTTTTTTCTTGATGTTACTTGCTAATGTAATTATTATTAAATCAATATTGATTTTGTTTTTTTTTAAATTCAAAATACTAAATCATCAAACATAATCTTCATCATTCCTGAATAATTTATCACTAACTGCATTTTTATTTTTCATCATCATCTTCCTTGAAACTCTTTCTTGTGAAATAAAATGATGATGGTATTTTGTTCTTAATGTAGATCATTTAAGATAATTTTAACCAAATTATTAGGTGCATATGATAATTAAGGATTTCAATGTTTTTTAGCAATAGATGTCTAATACACACACACTAACAGGTTAGCCAGAATAACCAGTTAGTATGATTGAATGAATGGGTTGAATGAATGAATGAAAACAAATCGTTTTTTGAATTGAATTGAATATTTGAATCAATGAATCAACCCTGATTTAATACAATAATATGTTGATCATAATTATGATCCGATTTCCAGAAAAAAACTCTTGCACACACACATAAACAGAACACTAAAACATCATCAATCGATTAACCCATTAAGGACCGAGCATAGAAATCGTTGGAATTTTTTGATGAAATTTTATATGTGGTCTACACTAGGCCTA
>JAOWBP010045247.1:455-20283 GCA_028571105.1 Tragopan temminckii
ACAAAAAAAAAAAAAAAAAAAAAAAAAAGGCCAACATTATTACTTTTGTAGTATTTCTTGAACATGATTTGGACACTGAGAGAAAAATAGAAGTACGTAGTTTCTATAAAAAGTTTGTATTCCCTATATGATATAAGCAAAAAAAAAAAAAAAAGTTTTATGCTCAAAATATTTGGCTGGAAAATATCATTAACCATAATGGGAAGCTGAGTAAGGACTGCAAATCAAGCTTGTTATAAATAAAAAATATTTCATTATATGGTGAAACATATAATGGTGAAAAACAACAGACAATTGCTATTTTCAGTGATCACCGTCCTGCAAAATCAGATTTTTTTTTTGAAAACTTTTTAGCTAATATTGGCTATAAATTGTTTTTTCACATAAAGATGAATGAAATTTAAATTAAATGAATATAAGCAGTTGTAAAGATACATGTGGTCTATAGCACAGGTCCTGTTGACTGATTCTTGGGTGAGGGATCTCAACAAGCGTGACTTTTCCTGAACTCCACAAAAGAGCAGTAAGGACTTCTGATTTTGATCCCAAATGAAGTTTTGTTGTTGTTAAAAAAGATAAATAACTCAGTCTCTTTAAGGCATTTACTCATGGTTCAGAAAAAATGATTCCAGTAACTGCCTGATTCAAGATCAGTGTTCCCAAATTGGCATCCCCAAACACCCCAGGAGAATAACAGTCACTTGAACCTAAATCAGCCTATCTGTTGCTCAGTAAGTATTTACTAACAGAAAATGAAATGGTTTCAATAAAAGATACAAATAAATTCTCTTTGATACCTTGCAACGTGGAAAGCTGCACTTCAAACCCCTGGAATAAGTTAGGCACAGTGGGGCTCTTGAATTCTAACTGTGTATACCCCTAGTGTATGTCAGAACCATTTGGCTGTTGTGTAGCTGTATGGATGGTTTCACAATCTTGGCTTTTCATCTCAGCCTGAATATAGGACCATCCTGACTGAGTATTCAAATAGCTGTTACAATCTCCTACCTGCAGTCATAAATGTCAATAAGTCATAACCAGCCCACCATGTGCAGCTGAATGTTCTTACTGCATTTGTGACTGGGTAGCTAAGAAGCTCAGATATATAGACATCATATTTTAGGGAAACATGCTTTGTATGAAGTATAAAGAAGCTCAATCGTACTTCTTAAAATCTCTTAATAGTAGCAGTATAAGAAGTTTACTACCTGTCTTTCAAGCATCACCATAGTCAGGAAAAAGGATCTGAAAAATTCAGTAAACAAGTGAGGGAAATTCCAGTTAAGATTCCCGAGAGCAAAATTAGATAAGAAAATATGTAAAACCAGGGAATAAACTAGCAATGCAAGCATACACATAGAAAACTAAGACATAGAACATGAAAACCCCTATATTACATGGAAGGATGAAGAATAGTTTGTTATTACTAAAGAGTAAAATATCTGTCATACAGTCCACTAAAAGTGTAACCAAAAAAAAAAAAAAAAATTCCTCGAATCAAATAAGTTTAAGTAATATATCATACACAAATCATTTCTTATAACAACTTGATAAACACAGAAAAGAACCAAGAGAGAAAAAGGAGAAAGATCACTAAAACTCTTTCATAGAAATACAACTAAAAGGCAGACTGACTATCCATAGGACCTCAGTCATCTGTTACTAATTATTTCAGTTTCAGGTTCTTAAGCAAACACAGATGCAGCAAAACTAATCATTAGTGAAAAAGAAATAGTCAAGCAGAATGTAGAAAAAAATCCTTATCCATTACAGTTCCCCAATATCACCCATCCTGAGAGATAATTGTTTTGAATTGAACAATTAATGAAGTCTTTTCATACCAAGGGAAATTACTCTATAATGAGGCTTAATGTGTTAGGATTAAGGTGGAAATTATTAAAAAATAAATAAAGCTTTATTCAAGGTGACAAGATAGTATACTTGATAGCTAATGGTGCTGTGTTTTGAAGGGTATTATCACCACAAGTTGTCAGAACACAGACAAAGCAAATGGACCAGTTAAGCAGGAAAAACTACACAACAAATGAAAGCTTAAAATCAAAAGAAATAAGCAAGAAAAAAAAAAAAAAGCTTAAAAAATCCTAATCTACTTTGAATTTCTTATGATGTGATACACTAAGTTTAGCTACCAGCCTACTTTGTGAAAAAGGATCTCTGTCCTTGTGTGTCACTTATTTGAGCTGTGTTGTGTTTCAGCAATATTTTCATTCTTCATACAGTTTTAGTCAAGACAACTGAGGACTTTCTATCATGACTTCTCACTAGGGAAGCTAGGAATATTAACAGTGTGTAGAATGACAGTCATGTTCCATCTCCATTTCCTGTGCACCATGAATTATCACATCACTCCAGCAGAGTGGAAAGCTTTCCTCCATCTTTGTTGATGCTCCAAAGCAATTCCCTACAGATGCTTAGCACTACAGAAATCTCAGTGCATGCATTAGGTCTTTGTGAAGGGTAAAGAAAAGTTAGAATGACAGAACAAAGTTTAAAGATTATCAGTAAAAATGTAAGGTTGACTAAGGCCAAACCAAACACAAACAAGTGGTATTTCAGCACAAATTGGAATAGTAGAATCTTATAATAATGCACTCAGGGAAATAAAAGAAGATAAACAGTCAATGAAATGGATTTGAAATGGTAGAGGTCTGAAAACATTGTGGATGAAATCCCCTCTGCGCAGAGCAACACTGAAAGTCCTGTGCACTGACTGACTTGGCAAGCAGAGCACAAGTAGGGTTTATCTGGTTCTGCAGAGGAGTGAAATTCATTCAGAATTATTTGAGCCCTGGGAATATGGCCAAGATCACCAGAGCATATCTTGATAGAGTACTTATATTATTTCACTGCTACCTAGGACATGAAGAATGTACAGTCTATTCATTACGGTTTTAAAAAAATATGTCGTTTTAACGGCTTAGAAAAGTCCCCCAGGTAATTCCAGCATGAGATCAAACAGCAGTCACGGACAGTGAACGTCAAAGTTTGATTGCTATTGATACATACATAAAAATGAAGGACTGCTATTTTACTTATCTTAAAGGAATAACATCAGTAATTAGCATAAAATAATATTTAAATCTAGACAAAGGTAATTCTTTGCACTTTTATGAGCCCTAACCACCCTCATCAGTCAGTTGGGAAAGGTATAGAAACCTTAAATGTAGAAGTCACTCTTTGAAATGCAGCTGCCGTTAGGATGCACTCTGATCATAGTGTTGATGTTCCAGTAGCTTTGGGCAAGAGCTGGGGGAAGAGAGAAGTGAAATTAACTGAAGAGAAATCAGAGGGGAAATTACCATAGTTAAACAATAGCCAAAATCTCTAATTAAAATGTATCCACAGACACTAGAGCTCATACTTATACTTCATTAAAGAGGGACCTGGGATACTTGGTAAGCATGTTTTCAATCTCTTAGCTGTGCATTTAGTATGGATACAAGAGTCTGCAAATGAGAATTTAGATATATGTAAATAGATTGCGGAGTACGTACATAATCATTTAACTACTTCTCAGGAGATTAATGGTAAAAACAGATTAAAAGTGGTCAAAGCCTCAGTGTGGGGAGCCTTGCAACTAACTAGTGTGGTAGTCCTGATTTTAAAGCTAATTTTTCACTAGAATTTTAGCACATTTTTATGATCAGGGAAAGCTGAAGATAAGTTTGAAAGCATTGGGCTTACTTGAGAGTGGAAGAAACACAAATGGAAATGTGACAAGTGTTTCTTGAAAGGAAAATTATCTGTCAGAACTGCCTTATTTAATCAAAGTTGTACAGTAAAATAAAATTCATACTCATTTTTATTAGATATTTACTGTGAAGTCTCTCATGTCTTGATCTTGGAACTTTAACTACTGACACAAAGAAGGAAGAAAGTCTAGTGTTAGGAAATACTGCCCCAGTGAAGAATGAAAATTATAAAACAAAAATATGGAGGCAGTGCACTAAACTCAAGCATAACATTTTTATCTGCTTCATTTCAGCTTGTACCAAGATGCAGAAACTTCGATAGGTCAAATAAATACTTTTTCAAGTTGTGATGGGAGCAAAAGGGAATTACTATTTTTCTCCACAGATTAGTAGACTTTCTATTGAATGTTTCACAAAGGTGAAAAATTAGGAAGGAGTGATTCGTATAGTATCTCAGCTCAGCTAAAGTTCATCTTACTGAAAATGTTGGAACCTCTTTGAAATATGAAACACTGAATATTAACCTTGCACATCCAGGAGGCAAGTGTTCTCAGAGTGAAAAATGTTTGTAGCAACATTGCATGTTTAAGTTGTTAAATTGGCCAATTATTTTTTTCTGCTGATTTTCCAAGCTTGTTTTTTCATCTAAGTATCAGGTGCCTATTTGGATAATGTTTTCAGAGAATAATGATCTTAATAGAAATCTGGAATATCTAAAGTGATAAGTTCAATGTCAAACTACAGCAAGCAGTAGCCAGAATATATCCCAATTTGTGTTGATCCCTGAATTGTAATTATCATTTGCATTTCAATTTCATCTAGAGGTCATTTCTGTTTGCAGCAATACTGAACTTTCTCCAGAATAATTCTGAATATATAAACTTAAAATCTAAAAATAACAGGAATTAGGAAGTTCTAATGGCTTTATTTAGAAAATGGGAGACTAAAATTAAATATCTTTACGTACAAGAGGCGTGTCAGAACTGGATTCTGGACTCACATTTTCATCACTACCGTTACACAGACCACTACATGTTTAACATTTTAAAGCATTTAAAGCAAATTCTTACAGTCTGCACATTACTTGCTATTACAGATTGTATTTTCATCTTACTGCTGGAAAAAAATAATAATAAAACAAAAAAATATTAAAAAAAAAGTGTGAAAAATGCATACTTACTGTAGTAGAAACATATGGAATGTTAGCCAGGTGGTTTGTACCCTTTATTTATTGTTTTGTTGTGTCTCCCCTTGGAAAGCAGATAAAATTATTTGTCGGGACACAGTTTTAGAAGTTACATAAATGCCTTTAAATAGCAAGTATATACAGTTTAGGTTTGGAGAAGCAGAGTGTGAGATCTAAATATCAGTAACATCAAACAAAGAGAAATTAAGCAACAGCAACAGGTATAGATCTAAGGCAGAGAACTACATCAGGCTGCAGAACCCAAGATCAAATACACACGATTTTCTTTTTACCCTTTGGGGTCATTTCTCTGATAAATAATTCACAGACTGCAGTGCAAAGTAGTTTGCATACTGACAAGATTAAAAAGAATGCTTTGTCTGGGTTAAATTTACAATCTGAAACCTTCCTTTAAAATGTCAAGCAGGTAATTAATTTAAGATGGTTTGCCAAGAAGAATCTCTGACCCTGTCAGAATAATTTCATTTCTTGAGGGTGAAGGGGATATTACATTTATCTTTGTGGAGTCTCACGTTTGTTTTCTTCCTCCCTTCTCCTCACTTCTTGCCATTTATTACCTGTTTCATAACGTCATGTCAAAGTAAAAAATTAGCACTACAATCTTTTCCTCGTTAATTTGTGACAATGCAGCAAACACTGGCTGCAAATTGCCAATGAATAGGGAATAGAGTACAAGTCAGACCTCTTGACTCAAGCAGAAGATGAGCATTTTCCGCAGGGAGAGCTCTCCCCTGCCTGAGCATTCAGACAAGCATTTTGAGTAGCAGTGGGAAATGCATAAATTCAACAGCATGAAGATTCGCTTTTGGCATAGCAAAACATCCTGTCCCACACATGCACAGTAGTGTGCTTTCTTATGAATGAATGCTTAAATGCATGACAATCAGCAGGGTTTTTACATCTGCTCCTCAAACCAGGTTTACTGGTGTAAAATTTTATTAGAAACTGTGTCACCTCTGCTAATCCCTGCAGGCAGTGTGGAAGAAATTAAACAATGCAGTGACACTACTTGGAGTCTAAATCCTAGGTTTGTGTGGTTAAACAGAAGAAAGGGGAAATGGAAACAGAAATACACCAAGAAAATGGAATACAATTAACATTTCTGAATATGTAGTGAAATTTCTCTTAGAAGCAGTTTGTGACATTCTAAACTAATCAGTTGTTGTTTTTTTTTTAAATTATGTTCAAATTACCTCTAATTAAGAGACAATAAGGTAATCTTAGTTTTCTTCAGGAGGAAGAAATTACATCAAGCTTGGATTCCTCTGAAATCCAAAGAAAAATAAAAAAATCAGAAAATCAAACATATCTAAATTGCAAAAGTAGATCACAAGAGATATGCTAAAGTACTTGAAATGTTTTGGACTCCTTAGCTATCCTCCATACTGACTGATCTTTTGAATTTTACCTTAATTTATCGTTCATATGGCTACCTGATAAATACCTATTTTTTTCTTCAAGGTGTTTATTGCATCCAACCAAATCAAGAATCAGCATATTGATACATTCCTTTCCTCTGGGAAACAGCTCTAAGAAGTGAAAATAAGAGAGGAACCTTCTGCATTCTTTACAGAAACTTTGAAATGGACAGCAAGAACCCATACTGGAAGGCTATAATTTTCAGTGGCACCTGAAAAAATGGACTGAGACCTCTTGAATGCTGCTGTTCTCTCAGTGTTTCAAAGATGCCTCTTACACCTCCTAACAAGATTATTTTGGTTCAGTGTGGGTACTCAACCTCTTAATAGAGAGATCACATAAACTAATGAAGACAAAACCCTGTTTCTTTTTTCAAACATCACTTATTGTCAGTTCTCCAATTGCATAGCAACATGAAGTTGGGCTTTTCTTGTTTTTTTTTTTTTTTCTGTTTTTGTTTTGTTTTGTTTTGTTTTAAATGGGTGCTGGGGGTGTGTTAGGATGTTACAGCTTTCACTGGCCAGCATCTCTGTCTTATCCCCAAAATCTCTTTTCAGTTATTAGCTTACGCAAAGGAAATCAATCAAATAGTAGAATGAAATTTAGTTGAAAGAGCAGTCATTTCCTTCCTGGGCAAATATTTTCTATTTGGGAAAAGAAAGGATGGAGCTGGATGCAAAGCCAAAACATGATATACTGATGAGAAGTTCTACTTGATTTCAGATGAGTGAAGACAAAGTATCTGGGGGACCTTTTTTGTAGACTCACTCATCTGAATGTCTCTCATGAGCTGTACCAGTAAAACGTCTATAAAGATGGGAAAAGGGTATCGTAGTTCTTACTCCTTAGCAAAGAGAATACTTTTTATTCCACTGAAATGAACAGAGCTCTGCTACTCGATGGAAAGACCTCTTCATGCCCAGTGCTGTACTGCAAATATTCATGCTGGAAAAAACAGCTCTCTGAATCTCTCTTCTTCGCTATACCAGATTTCAGAGTGAAACCATCCCATACATTTTTCACAACATTTTCAAAATATGCAAGTCTCTCTCTAAGTTGTAATTTTTCTTGATACTCTGTACTAAAGAAAGTAATTCCCCAAATCATACCCATATCTGAATTACCTCAAACTATTCCATGTAATTACTCTACCTTCAGGCCTTGATTCAGTGAGATTAAAAATAAAAAAAAAAAACTGATCTAATTTCACCCCATGAAAGATAGTTCTTTCCTTTTGTAGGAAAGAACTTTTTGTATTCAAAGATACATATTTTTTAATAGCTAGCTTTTTGGGAATGCCTCTCTCCAAAGATCTTCAGAATGAACCTGCTGCTCTATCACAAAAGTTATCATTTTCCTCTCCATTAACAAGAATTCCAAAATTGTACGAGGAATACCTTGTTCAGTGGCAGTCATGAAGTGCTTGACTGTTTTAGAGCCTGTAAGATTATGTCCCTGTTTCACTACAATAATTATACAGCAGGGTACACATACATTGCTTTGAAGATAACCAAAGCTCTATTCCAGTGACACAGTCACGTTGTCTTAAGAAGGTAGATTTGGAAATTACAGTTTGTAAACTTTGATTTACAACAGGAATAGCTTAAACCAATATGATTTACAGTGGGTATTTACAGAAATCACGAACGAGTGATAGATCAAGGAAAAAAAATCTTTTTGTTGTGTGAATGGTAATATTGACTGTTTATACTCATTCATGAGAAAGTGATGATAACTCGTGCAGAAGATAAATGTACTTAATTAAACAAGAAACTGCATATATAGGTTTATTAGTTTTGTAAGTAGCATAGACATATGTAGCCTACTCTGTAATGATTAGTTACAGAGCATTTAGCACTCTTATGCTAGATGAATTATTAGTTACGTCAAAATACCTAGGAAAAGAATAAAACAGTTTTCCCCATGAGTGAAAAGGTAAATACTCTAAGAATTTAAATGTTTTCAGGTATTCCAACAGAACATGAAAAGGAATACTGTGATGTAAACAAACAGCTCCTGGGGGATAGGAAGCTGAGAAATTATGTTCTATCTATGAAAAATGATAAATGTACTAATGCAATTGGAAAGACAATCTCAAATTATTGCACTTTTCTATTTTTCTTCTGACTTTTAGTCTATTATTAGAAAATACTTCCCAGTAACACTGTTACAATCCAGTTTTCTTATCACACAATTTTACTTGCTCTGCATACTTTCAGTAATGACATCCAATAATGGCTCTTTTCAATAACAACTTATATATCCACAAATCTACAACAGTTCATTCACTGCAAACTTTTTAGTAATGCGAGAGTGAGTTCAACATGTTTCTTTCCAGAGTTTTGATCTAAATAAATACCCTGTTCAAAAACTGTGTTGTCAGAGGGAAAGTTAGCTGCATCAGAAAGATGCTCCACTCTTCCTTCATCCCACTGGTGCATGTAATGTTAAGGGAAAAGGAGGAGTAAAAAGGCAAATCCACGCTTCGGCTTTCACAGTAATGGCACAGACCTCATTCCCATTCCTTGTGTATCTGAAACCTGATGAGGAATCTTGTAAAACTAGTCATCTGATGAAGGCTTGACACTTCAAATTAAATAGTAAAATTACCAAGTAGTTTGATATTAATGCAGCTTAGAAGGAGTCTCTTAAGATGAGCTACAGTAGAACTATAATACATCAGGTTAACAGATTGGACAAATCACAATATAATGTGTTGTAGCAGCTAATATTCACTGATATTTAAAGAGATGTTTCAAACTATGTATCTCCTTTGAATCCTTACGTTCTCTGGAGCTTTTAGTAGTTTATGCTTTCCTTACAGGTTTTCTGTCAATGAGACTGTGAACAAATATTATTTTATATATCAAGCTTATTAAGTCTGGCAAAAAATAAACCAAACTAAATTCTACAGAGTTTATGTATTTCCTAATAGTTTGTAATTGACCTATTTTTACAAAATTTTCATTCTTAACTTCCCTTACAGACAAGAATAAATTATCATCACTAACATTAGTTTACACGTCAAACAATTTTTAAATGATGTTTTGAGTATACCAGAAAAGCAAAGATCTTCAACAAGAATGCATAGAGAATTAAGTACAGTAACTTTATTTTAGATATCTGATGCTATTTTGGAATCTTAAATGAGATTTTTCTGAAAAAAAGTCACTACTAAACAAAAAATTAGGCAAGCAAATGTTGAGATTTGATTTTCAGAATATATTAGCACATTCATGCTGAAAAAATATCATTCATTTATATATAAAAAATGATACATTCTCCTGTGTACAGGTACCATACTAAATCCAGATGTGAAAAGTTGTTCTGGTCCAAAAGTTAAAGATAGTTAAAGACCAGATTTCAACAATTGACAAATCTATATACATTTTCCCCCTAAATTCCTCTTTACTATTTGTCTCACACTTTCTACAGTCTTCACTTACTATTTGTTACTTATGTAATATCTGAGATATCTAAATAATGTGCAGTATCCAAATTCTTTAAATGAGAGCTTTTTGAATTAAGTATTCTATTTAGATTTGCACTATAACTCAGTCCAAAGAAAATTACACAAAAAAATCCGATGCTTCAGAAAATAAAAACAGAGGTTTTCAAAAGTAGAAGTTAAAAATAACACTCTTCTCTCAACTTCCTCAAACTCTCCCAGTCAATCTTCATCTTACCAAACAAAGAAGAAACAGAAAACAAAAATAAATTCACTCATACAGACAGAGAAAAAAATCAAATTTATGTTTATTAAAAGTATCATGAGACTTATTCTCACCATCCTGCTGTCAGGAAACAGGCAGACATAAGTGGAAGGGTTACATTATAAAGAGAGTTTTCTGTATAGTTTTGGTATATTCCTTTGCTTGGAGGACTTTGCTTTTGGGTAAGAAGAGATTCCTGAAAGGAGAACCCCTGTATACAGTTTTTTAATCACTCTTTTACCAGCCAAAAATCACAAAAGCCTGTAAAAGACAACAACGGGCACCAATGCAGGGGAACATTTTATTCAATCTGGATTTAGTTTGAGTTTGGCTAACAAACCAGTTCCTATAGCCAGGTGTGCCTTGTGCCCATTGTACCTATTATTTACTACAGCTGACCCAGGAACCATAGAATTCCCATGCTTACAGTAAAGGGCACTTAGCAGTTTGTTTGGTTTTCTTGTCACTTCACAAGTTACTTTAGAGATGCATAGATCAAATCTATCTTTGTTAATCTCTTATTCAGCTAAACCCATATGGTTATCACTGATTTCAGCGTGTCATTCCTTCTAACCTGAGTAAAGAAAAGTTTGTCTCAAAGGCATTACAAACCTTATGTCAAAGGCTTTGGATCCTGCTTCAAGGAATTACTTCTTCTCAAACCTAAGAAACAATCTTACTGCTGTTAGTCAGCTGAAATTGCCCATTTATCAAGGTAATAGAGATTTCTACTTATTTATTAATTTGGGTAAGATTACAGACCAGAAGTTCAACTGTTTATGTTCTTCGTCCTTCTCTTGAGGTACTATGAGGGTTTACTAGTTTTCACTATGATGTGTATCAAAGAGTGCAGCTATTCTCCCATTACGAACTAGGCTGAAATAATTAAATTCTGTCAATGAGACTGGTGAAGAGTAAATTAGCAACAGTGATCTACTGCAGCTAAAATGTGTTGTAAAATTGAAAGCAAAAATCTGTGGATAAAATAAAAATGATGAGTTTGTATTTAGCCTTCTTATCTCCCAGTCATATAATAAATAGACAACTCAGTTCTCTTTATTCATCATTGAAATTTACATAAGACATACAGTCCTTGAAACGCCTATTCTGCATCTTAATAGCAACAATTTCAGATTTCAAGTGAAAGGACTAACTCTGAGCAGGCTTTTGGATCTGTAAAGAACAAACCTATTTCACTCACTGCAGTGCTTTGCAAAATCTTTGTAATTCACATATCAGACCTTCAGGAGGCATTTCTCTGATTTGTCACAAAATTCTCAGCCCCTGCAGTGAAGGAAACCTCCAGTACTATGAATATGATTAGGTGCAGAGGAATCTAAGGAAACCATCAGCAGACGCTCAGCATTCTTCACGCCCTTGCAATGCTGCAGCTAGAGAGAAGGTAAATTCTGACAGCTGATTTCACAGAGTTTTACCCAAAGCAAGATATATCTTTCCTACCAGCGATATCAAATCCTTGACCTTTGCTTCTCTTTTCTCCTTTATCTTTGATTCAAAAGATCAGGAACCCCATAAAAATACAATCTTCTCAAATGCCTTGACAAATACATTGGAAAAATCATATAGAGGGAATAAAAGCATTCTGCTTAGCACATAAATAGGCAATCCACTGGGAAGCAGATTATTTGGAAATCTCCAGCCCCTCATACATCCTCTCCTTGAGTAGAGAGAGATTCTTATATATGACAAAGTTTCAGCTTCCACATTAGCACATTTTTCCCTGTTGTTTACTACTACTGTATTGTTACTATAGTTATTATTACTTTCCTTCCTATGCTAGATAAGCTCTTAAAATATTCCACCCATAAGAACTCTAATATTTAGACACCAGAGGGTGATAACTGACTGTATCCAAGACTGCAGGCTAAAGATAACAGCTTTTTACTTATGTCAACAGCATTTGACTTGTCTTCAAAATCACAGAATAAAGGTATGTCTATGAATCTATTGAGAGAGAAGTAGAATGTTCTTTCTGTGAGACAAACTGCACAATATTCAGGGTGCACTGTGCAGTTGATTCCAAAGAAAGAGTTGCTTGTCTTTGTATGTGACATCTGTTGTTTAAGAATCTCAAAGTTCGGATTTGGAGTTCCATAGCTTTAACTCCAAGCATATGAAATGCATCCCCAGCATTATATAGTATTTTTCACCATATTTTCTACTGTCAGTCAATAACATTTATACAGGTTGTGTTCAAGAACTGTGGAGACATGGCACTGAGGGACGTGGTTTAGGGGGGAAATATTGGTGGTGGGTGGAATGTTGGACCAGATGATCTTGGAGGTCTTTGCCAACCTCAGTGATTCTGTTCTGTTCTATGATATGTGGAGACATATCACAAGTAATAGTATATAGAACATGCAAAATGAGGGCTACAGAACTTTTGACGCTGTTCACCATGTTGTAACTTGACTGTACGGTCATAGAAGAAGAAAAGTCTCTGTGTACAGCTTGTTTGCTCCCAAAGTCCTGAAAAAATTGTGCAACGCTGAGAGGAGCTTGACATGTCAGGACCTTTTATGATGTCTGACAGAACACTATGGGGTAAAAACACAAAGATAAACATTTTATAGCCCATCTGGCACCCTCTCTCAAGCTGTATCCCACTGAGACTGCTCAGCATGTTGATCTGAAATAGCAGCTAACATATGAGTTAGCAAAACTACTATGAAGAAATAACTTGCCAGAAAGAAAGAAAGATCGATCTAGAATGAGAGTCAGTGATAACACTGGTATCCTAAATTTAGATTTTCAGGAATAAACTTACAAAAGAGAACTTACAGATTGACAGGATTGAGTGCCTCCTACTATTTAATTTCACAAGATACTCATATCTAAACCATGAACTGATAAACAAAATATGATATAAAAATGAGTTATTGACAAAAAGGTTCACATCAAAACCCAATACTTGTACCCTTAAATAAATAGCTGGGAAGGGTCTTCCTTTACACTGTCAAAATATTAGCATCATCTTTTCTTATCATCTGCAAAGTGAAAGCTAAAAAGTACTTTGGATTGTTAAATGTTTCATTCCAGCTCATTTTGCATGTCACGCCTGACTGTCACAGGAAAAACAAATGTTTACCTGAACTAAGTCTGACAACTGAAAACGTATGGAAAAGCTACTGGCTTTTCAACTGGAAATGGTCTTAGCCTACTCCTCTTTTGTCTGTTTTTCCTGTTAGCTCTCCTGACAAGTACACAAATTTTCAGGAGAGAGTGCTGGACTTATAAAGAGATAACAGAAACAAAAAATAGATTAAACTGGTAAGTAGGCTGATTTATCCACTCAAGAGCATCATCAGGTTGGAAGGAATCTAGCAGGTTATGCTAAGGCCACTCTTCATTATCAAAAACTCATGGCAATCATGGAAAGAGTGCTGAGGACTGGAGGAAATGAAATGTTATTCCTAGTTTCTAAAGACCAGGAAGGGATATCCAGAGAACTGCAGGTTCCTTAACCTCATTTCAGGCCCTAGCATGGTGATGGAGCAAATAATTATGGAAGTAGTTTCAAACCAGGAAAGAAGAGAAGGTAATAGCAAATAGCATGGATTTACGAAAGGGAAATCCTATATGACAGCATCCTAGAATGACTGTCTTGGTGGATGAGGAGAGGGCAGTGAGCATTTCTCACAACTTTAACAAAACTCTCAACACTGTACCCCATAACAGAGTCACAGAATCACCAAGGTTGGAAAAGATCTTCAAGATCATCCAGTCCAACCATCCACCTGTCACCAATAGTTCTCACTAAACTACATCCCTCAACACAAAATCCAAACGTCCCTTGAACACCTCCAGGGCCGGTGACTTCACCACCTCCCTGGGCAGCCCATTCCAGTGCTTGACCACTCTTTCAGTTCATAGATGAACTGGTGGAATACAGACTTGGTAGGCAGAGAAGTGGATTCTTCATGTACTGCAGAATGCTTAGATTCTCAGCTGAAAATGTTTTACTCACAAATTCATTCCTTATCATGCTCAGGGTTGTGGGACTGGACACAGGAAATTCAGCAGAGTCCAGACTTGTGGGAATAATGCCAACACGAGAATAGATATAGCTGCTCTCAGCATCTCTGCTTTGAGCAAGACTTTCAGTCTATGTCTTTGCTTCTAATTATAAGATTGAGAGCAAGGATGTTCTCATTAAACATTCCGGGCTTGAGTTTTCTACTTTAGCACAAACAATACATAACAAGCTTCATTCCTCACGGACATACAGAAGTCAGGCAGCCAAGCCTTTGTACCATTCTTTTCACCCATCACAAAGAGATGTACAGTTCCTAGGGACACACTTTGGTTATAGATGACATTACCCTTGGTTCAGAGTAATGAACCAGCTTTTATCTACGTACCCAACTAGCTTTTATCTACATACCCAAGCTGATTACCAAAAGCAGTTATTAATAAGAGCATAGCTGTGAAAATATGGAGGTCAAAAAAAGTTGTAAATAATTCTGGGGTCTTCAGCACATATTTGAACTGTTAGCTTGTGCTGAACTCCCAGGCAGAAGGGACCAGCCTTGGCAGCACCAGCTTTGGGAGGGAGAGGATCTCTGTTTTGCAGGAGGAGTATGAAGACTGCTGTGCTGCCAGTGCAAAAAAGGAACACTGCTTTGCAGTGTTCCCCAGGCACGCAGTGAGTGCTGAAAACCTGCTCTTTCACTCTCAAGCACACAGCAAACTTTTTTTAGTCTTTCTGTCCCCACTTCTGCCACCTAATAGCTGCCCTGTACCAACACTAACAAAGTACGTACTTGCTATTGATGCCAGTTTTGAAGTGAATGCACAAATGCTAAAACAGCTTCCAATAATTACAGAAAATTAAAATGGCTGTTATTGTTCAGGTAAGATTTTCATATCATTATCTTCAGAGAAAAAAGGAGCTCTATTAATCCTCTGAACATTTTTGTGTGACCCCCAGATGTAGTTATTATGGATGGTACCTGAATTTTCTCAGAAATCTCCTGCCTTTGTAATTCAAAATCATTACTTTCTGCAGCTCAGAGTACATAGGCTATAATGAGAGCATGCCAGTGGTTTGAGAGAGATCTATTACTCAGAGAAAGAGGTATAAAACTAACATACTGTTCATGGGTTGCAGAACCTCAAAGGGAGCTACTGCTGTAGGGGGAGAAACAATGATATCAATACCAGCATGTAACTTATAGTTTCATTTGTTATCCAGCCTTTTCTTTTGCTTTTATGGTCATCATCACATTGGCTGCATTTTAAATATTACTGCTTTTCATTTTTGAGCAGTAACATAACATTAAATAAATACTGTAAGATCTACATGGCACAGCTATTCCCTAGCATGATTTTGTGCAGCTTCAGCAAGTAATTTCACCTGCTGAGGGAACTCAGGAAAGCAACCAGGCTATCTCATAAAGCTACTAAATCAGTGTAAGTAAAGTTGCATTTAGACTGGATCAGGGAATGAACTCAAGTTCATATGCATAGAAATTTGCTGTTTATACTTCTTAATAGCAAATATAATACTAGCTGAGTTTGGCACAACTCATAAAATTCTTGTCAAGCCATTCTGGCTTTTTGTTTGTTTGCTTGTTATAGACAAGATACTAAGAGGTTGCAGGAATATTCTTTTCCTAGAAAATGCTGTTCATGATAAATAATCTCTTTCATAGAACAAACTCACAATTGATTATTTCTTGATGGCACTTTCTCTTTAAAAGTGGACAGGGGATGAAGCCCCTTTAAACTTCAAATAATTGATTATATATAAAAAATAGAATGAAATGCACAAAATAAACTGACTCACAGACTAGATTTTGCTGCTGTGTCCCCCATGCATCTGAGGTACTTGTTCTGCTTCTCAGCAGACCTGGTGAATGCTCAGCTGCAGCTCTCAGCTCAACACATCACCACCTGCAGGACCACAAGGAAACATAAAGTAAAACAAAGGCCACCCTGAAGGCTTGCTCTCCATCCACCATTTAACTTAGTCAATGGCTTGCTATTTTATTTCATTTTTATGCCCTTAAATGAATCTTTCTTGGACCCAGGAAAAACATAGATTATTCCTAAAAAGAGGGGTTTTGCTTAGCATGTGTGATTTTTCTGGACATGTCCATTTTTGTCTTTGCACAGGACACAATACAAACTGTGAGCTCTAAAGAGGCAGTACATATATTAGAATAATATCACAACAGATGCCAATCATCACCTTTTGACACAATTAGAATCCCAAGTAAAAGCTGTTAGTGAAGATGCATTTTAAATATTTTCCTGACAGAAGAATGGCAAAGAGTTTAATACATTTCAAGAACATGGTAAACACTTCCTCAACAAATTAATGGATGTATATTTTCTCAATAGTGATTTTCTGGAATTTGTTTGCATGAGGTGGATCATAGATTTTGGAAAACTAATCTAGAGAGAATAAAACACAGAAAAGTAAAATAGACAAAGACACATTACATAAAGAGTTAATCAAAATAACTCTGTAATTGACCTCCTAAAAATATATGTTCTGTTTGCATAAAACAGAATGCCATGATTGAATATTGGGTGAATAATTTTTATTTTATTTTTCTTTAGCAAATTGAGAATTATATTTGTCTTTATAAAGGTACAGTCTTTCTTACTACTCTTACTATGGAATTTCTTACTACTCTTTCCAGTGTATCTGAGCTTTATTTTGCCTTTGTGATAAAGACTGATGGCAAACAGCCATTTGCAATTCCCTGGTCAGTGACCCATGACTGATCAGTCTCAGTGCATGTTAAAGCAGAGATGGTACTGCTCTAATTTATACCACTGGGCTAAGGCCCCTATCATGCTCCTGTCACTCTTAAGCAGCCACTCTGACCCATCATCTCATGTGCCTTCTCCTTCTTTATTCTGGGGGTAAGAAAAGGAAATTGAATACATTATAGCTTTGGCACATCCACCAGATGCACTCTGAAGCTCCTGCTTAAGAAATATTCTCTAACAGGGATCTTCAGACAACATGATGTGACTTT
The DNA here is from genome assembly GCA_028571105.1 of Tragopan temminckii. Lineage (NCBI taxonomy): Eukaryota > Metazoa > Chordata > Aves > Galliformes > Phasianidae > Tragopan > Tragopan temminckii. The sequence continues at coordinate 17,521 of JAOWBP010045247.1, forward strand.
ATACAGCGCAAAGTGGGGTTAACAGAGCAGAAAATGTGTGTGCACATTTTCATCATTGCACAGATATACACATAGACAGAAATTCTCTTTCAGTGGTGTGGTTTACACGCCCAAAACTGAGTCTAAACCTTCATGTTCAGCATAAAAAAAACTGATGTAGAACAGGAAAAAATAAGCTCCTTACAATTATCCTTTATTTTATGCTATATTTTTTACATGCTTAAATCATCAGAGCGGCACAGCATAATGTTGGTGATACAGTGCTGAAAAAAAAAACCGTGTCAATATGAATCTACATTGGGAAAGCAATTATTCTCAGACCTTTTAATGTAGGAATGTGAGTCAAACTGACAATTGACAAATGTTCAATAAGAGGTCAAAAAACAACCACACAGACAGAATTGTTGGGGCCTTATTTTATCTGTTTTTGATAAGTGAAACAATTGGCCTAAGTCATGTCACCTGAGGCTCTTCACATCTAACTGAAGAGCAGTCACAGAGTTGAAAAAGATTATAATGACAATTTTTTCCCTTTGTGCCCTTCCAGGAGATCTTGCTGCATATTTTCAAAGGCAAATGTAACATCAAAAGACAGCTTGAAATAAAAGTAAAAACCCTTTTTGTTTTACTTATACTTAAAAGATTAATCAAGGAGTGAATATGATTGTATAGTATATGCAGTTAGGTCAGCCAATTAATTAGTGTACCTTATCGAGGAGAAGACAGTTTTCTAAACACAGGTTAAACTGACTGCATAAACCACATTAAAACACAAGGATATTCACTACTTCTATCAAGTGATCTGCAGCTGAGTATAGATTGGATGTTTTAGGAATGCTTTTTTTTCTCTAAAGAGCCTTTAGGATATGAATGCCCGCGGAGAATTTCCTTAATTTTCATCCATTTTACAAGGTATCAGTGGAACCTTGTTCTGAATTCCTGTTTTATGAGGGTGGATAGAGATAGAACAAGGGGGAATGGTTAGGTTAGATATTAGGAGGAGGTTTTTCACACAGAGGTGGTGATGCACTGGAACAGGATGCCCAAGGAGGTTGTGGATGCCCCATCCCTGGAGGCACTCAAGGCCAGGCTGGATGTGACTCTGGGCAGCCTGGTCTGGTGGTTGGTGACCCTGCACATAACAGGGGGGTTAAAACTAGATGATCATTGTGGTCCTTTTCAACTCAGGCTATTCTACGATTCTATGATTGTAATTTCACATTTGTCCCATCCATATTGGTACTTACAAGTTCTTATCTCCTCTTTCTCATTCTCCTTTCTTTCCTTCATCCTAGAAAAGTGTTTTCTTTATGACTTTTTTCCCTAGAGGCATGAGATTGCTGTGGAGATAGGTAGCTGAGTATTCCTCTGGTCTTCGATTAGGGTTTACTGTTCATAAGGAATAAATGTTTGGGATAGATATACATTTTGGGGTCAGTGATGCTGAAGAGTGAGAAATTACTCTAGGAGATGTAGCTGTTACATCAGGGAGGAGGGGAAAGTGAAAGGGAGAACAGCGTCCTAGCCTCCTAGAAAATCATCACTGAAGAAGTTGTCCTTGTCCACGTCTCCCCAAATGGCAGTTAGTAAGGGAAATATGAACCCCAGTACCTACAAGTACAAAACACAGAATGTGGAATAATGATAGTGTTGTAGAAGTGGTGTATATAAGTAGAAAGCTGAACACAAGCTACTTATTACAACGTAAAAGAATATACATATATAGTCACCATATACACGGGGCATGACAAGGCACTCTTTGCCTTTAATTTCCTGGGTGTTTATATGCTCACTCTCAGAATCACAAGGTCATCATTTCAAAATTTACTTCTTGCACATCTTCGCCCCAAAGCCATCAGTATTTTTCCCTATAATAATATAATTGTTTTGAATATATATTTTTTCAGACTAAATATATGCAGTACTTTTACTTTCAGGAAACAATGCTGTAAATGAAATGGTAAGATTACAAGCATGATGGATTTCAGGAGAAAAAGAAAAATAGGAATGCTCTTAAAAGTAAAGCACTCTCCCATCTTTGCCTCAGGGGTTAATAACATAGTTTAACAATAGGGGCTTCAAACAGAGTAGGGAATGCAAAGTAGTGTGAAGGAAGGACTGCAGTTATGCAAACTGAGCAGCATCTAATTGAATTCCTAACAGATGGGAAGTAATTAAATCATTTATTATCACTTCACAATTAGTTAACTCACAGGTATGCCTCAGACAATAAAAGGATTTTATCCAACCTTCTGCTAGGAATTTAAAGTTTTTATCATCTCATCTTCTCTAGATTTGTTGCGCAGTTTAATCAACAACAAGCTAGTCAATATTAAATGATCTACGTGGTTATTAAAAAAAAAAAAAAAAATCAAACAAACAAAAAATAAGTATACACAAACTTCTTAAGTGAGTATCCTATTACTATCCATTTTGAAGATATTATTTATTCATATACAGGCTTCTACTTTCATTTGGCATTTAAAAATATATAGGTGATATGACTTAAATATTTGGGGATATGGTGAGTAGTAGTATAACAGAAAATATCTTGGTTTTCAGGCAAGAAAATGAGCTGCACTTGGAATAACAATAGCCTGTTTTGGCCAGCTGCATCTATTACGATTTTTTACTGTCCTTCCTGCTGTACCTAAAGGCTCAAGAAGAGCCTCTTCTTCACAGAAGAATTTCACAGAATCACAGAATTGTAGGGGTTGGAAGGGACCTCAGAGATCATCGAGTCCAACCCCCCTGCCAAAGCAG
>JAOWBP010045296.1:0-20278 GCA_028571105.1 Tragopan temminckii
GCATGTGGCAGGGGGGTTGGAGATTCATGATCCTTGTGGTCCCTTCCAACCCTGGCCATTCTGTGATTCTGTGATTTACATTCTAGAAGCCCACCAAACCTCAAATATACCAACCAATACATCTCTCTCTTCAGTCTTCAGCTATGAGGAGCACTGGGCCCAACATTTCTATTCAAGGGGAAATCTAAATACTTTATTGACTTTTGGGCTTGACAACAGAACAAGAAAATGAAATGTTGAAGCCAACTAGAGAAGAGGAATCCCATGAAAGTTTTCTGAATAATCCCATGTTTTCTTGAGTTTTAAAAAGTGGATTAAGGAGCATTTCATCTTAGGAAGCCCAAGACCCTTGTTTCCAGACAGCCTAGGAAGAAGCAGGCATAATATAGAAAAAGATCATTAAAACCATTAAGCTGCCTACCACTGGAAGCAGAAGCTTTGTCTTGTCTGGAGGTGTTTGGTCTTCCATCATCAGCCAGGTGATCAGTCAGGAAGCCAGGAGGTTAATTCAGCAAAATGAAATCCAGGAGCTCACTTCCACTGGTAGATCATGCTCATTTCAATGAATCAGTGTTCTATAAGATTAAAAGTGCCATCATTTCTTTTTTTTTTTTTTTTTTCTGAACAGCTTTACTTAGTCTGAAATAAATGCTCTGTTTGATCTTGGAGAAAAAAAATATATATGTGTGTGCTTTCAGGAATATATTAGTAGTTTTCCCAGACTGCCGTGTCCTCCCATGGCTGCTGCTCCCCACTGAGGCATTTACATTTTCTCACTCCCTAAAAACGTAGACAAACCAGTCCATGGTGCCTGTTATCCTTTCAGGGCATGGGATTAAAACCACATCAAACCAGAAAGAAAGCAACTCTGTTCAAGACATAACATTCCAGTCCAGAAGTTCTCTTGTGACTTCTGCAGGCCTCTTCTGCTCCGAATCCTCAGAATTCATCTCATCCCCAATGGGTGATTGGAGAAAGTGGGAGGGGAGCTGCTAACTTCTTCCCTTTTTCTTCCTTCCAAGTAATATCTCTCTTTCTTCCCTTCTCAAGCTAGTTGCAGCTGCTCATCTGATTAACTAAATCTCTCCTGATTAACTAGATCTCTGTAAGGCATGTGATTCACATAATAGTTGTGGACCACTGCAACATCTTCTGCCTCTGATAAAGCACACTGCAAGAAGATATGGGATAAAGGCAATGAAATCCAGGGAAGAAATCATGAAAAGCAGTTTCAATAAACAAAGATTCATCTAAGCTTATTTATGAAATTAGGCAACCGGACCTGACTAAAATCACTTCCAAGTCACCTTCAGATTTTAACTGAAGGATGATAAACAAATGAGATCAGAACAGAAATCACCCAGATGTGATCAGTGCTACTGTAGTGATGAAATAAAGTAAACCTGGAATCAGCCTGTAGGCAAATAAAAAAGTGCATGCCTCAGCTACTGAATCTCTCTGGATTAAAAGGTGTCTGAGACATTCTAAAGCATATTACAAAAGCTGTGAGGGCAAATTCATGGCAACAATCGCTAAAGACTTTGGTTACTCCCATGCAAACCAGAAGAGTGACGCAATGGGTTACGAGGCAAAAATCTTAAATCATTTGTTTGGTTTTATGTGGTAAAAATCGCTGCTTTGTAGAGAAAACAGCCAAAGATCTGACAAAGGAAAAAACATGTATTGATCTAGTTCTAAGCTATCCACCAGACTCGACTCAGAATTTACCACAACGTACTCAGATTCAAAGTCTTTGTAGGAATAAGGGTGAAAACAATAACATCAGCTGTAGCATCACTGAAGAAAAACATAAAAGTAAGAGATTAATCAAAAAGGAAAACAAGATAAGTTGCTAAAAGGTTAAAACAACTAAGTCAAATAGGAGACAATTTAAAAATATTTTACAAAGACTTCAGAGCAAATGTGTGTCACGTCTTTAGAAGTTTCAAATGAAAACAAAAAAAAATCCTAGCATTTATAAATGTCAGACTAAAGATGAGTAGAAAGACATTATTTAGAAGTAGAGGTCACATCCAAGTGAAGAATATGAAGAGTACAGAAGTCTATGTGCTAAATGCAAAAACACAATAAATCAGAAAACATTTTGAAAAATATCTTGCCACAGGCATCCCAATCAGTCATAAAAGTCTTGCAAACAGAGAAGCATCAAGAGCTTTGTCAGAGTCTGTGTTACCAACACATGAAAGATGTGTAAAGGAGAATTCAAGGAAGATAAGGCTGTATCAGAGAACTTAATTATTTGTGCTGGTGTTTATAATAGAAAAGCTCAGAATATTTTTTTTTTGTATGTATGAAACAGGTTTGAAATTGCTAACTGAAGTGCCAATAGGGTAAATAAAACAGTAGCAAGTCTCAAAAACCAAATGCCACTCACACAGCAGCCCTACAGAAACCAATATATGCCATTTATCACTTCAGTGGCTTTTAAGGACACCCAGCCCAGAAAAATAGAAGGCTGCACAAATGAAAAAAACTTATTAAATAGATCTCAGAAGCAAGGAAATACTTAATCCTGTTCCATAGGTTTCTATATCAGGCAGATGCTTGAAACTTTAATAGTTTATATACCCATAAACATCTTAAAAGAGAATAAGCAAGTAGATGTTATAGAGGGCTGCCATACCTACTAAATGTATTGCATTTTTTTGAATACACCAATAAACACATAAAGGGGATGATTCACTTTACAATATATTTGGATTCTCAAAGAGCCTTAGCAGACTGGGAGACATATAAAGGAGCTGAGCTGTCATGGAAAAGGAAGAAAAATATTTGACTTGTAAATAGTAACCTCTTGAAAGGGAGTGAGGGAAAGAAAAGAAAAAAAGCAGCCAACCCAAAGGAGGAGTATCTGCTTCATGAACTCCAGTTCTCAACCAATGGGTCTAGAACCAATGAATCTGTTGATCTGTATCAGAGGCTGAATCGCAAGTAAAGGTTATTCATAACACGAAGCTTCTCTGAACTGTATTAATTAAAACGTACTGCAGAGATATATAAAAAGATCTCTGCATGACTGGACAAAAAGATTTCAGGTAGTAATTCACACTGCTAATTATAGAGTAAAATATGCCAATTAGAATAATCTTAACTGCGTAGGAAGAATAGCAAGCTGTCTATTATTCAAAAACATTCTAGGAAACCGGCAATAAATAATAAAAGCAGTCCTTTAAGAAAAATAACTTAGTGAAAGCTACCAAGCTTAATAGAGAAATCAAAAAATAAAATATCTTTTTTTTTTTTTTTTATAGTGATATATATCTGCGCTAGGTCTGGCACTTGAATGACATGGGCAGAGCCAGTCACTGAAAAGAGTTACATTAGATTAGAAAAGGTACAGAAAAAAGAAATATGATAAGGGAACTAAAGAATAATTTGTCTGTGAGGGATTAAAATGAAGTTAGCCAGATTTCCTCAGGCTGGAAAAGACACAATAAGTGACAGACGTGATAGAGACTTAAAATTTCTAAAGGGTATGGAGAATGTGAACAGTGAAATGATAAACTTCATACGATGCCATGAGATAACAGATTTAACACAAGCTGCTGAAAGTCCTTTTTCACACAGCAGAAGTCATTGCAATGTAATATTAGGGGGACTAAAAGCAAAAGGAACCTGAGAGCAACCAGACTGATACACAGAGAAGTCAATCAAAGATGATTAAGCACAATGGTAAAGGAACCTTCAGCTTGAGAAGGATTTTAATGATAGTTTATCAGAAACTATGAAAATAAGACAGGAAAGTGATGTTGTTTAACTGGCCTACCAGCATGCCCGTCCCTGGACACCCCAGCACACCTGGCGATCAGCTGGAAGAGGATTCTAGTCCATTGAACCACTATAACAACATTTAAGATGAAAACTGGTTTTCACTAGCATGTGTGTGGCAAGGTACCTGTCATAGTCCAGGAATGCACTGCAGGTCAGCTGCATAGCTGGACAGTGCAGGTCATGGCATATTTTCAGCTTTCTATGAGGTGATACTGCTCAGTTAAGTCCCTTTCCATATATTAATGTGAAGTTAACATGACCACACCAGATATCCCTGCAGAAGCTACTGAAATAGGAGGAGGAGAAAGGATAAAAAATTAAAAGTCTACAATCAAACAGCTACCAAACACTTCCAGGCATATTTTTCATCCCATCGTTTTTCCAAATCTCACACTTGCCTGCAAGCATATCACATGGCTTGGGGAGCTAAATAATCTTTGGGGCCCTTTCCAACCCAAGCCATTCTATGATTCTATATTGAGCAGTCACTGGGAGAGCACCAAACCTGGCTTATGTCATTATGCACATGAAATTACAGATGCTCTTAAAAACTATATAAAGACTCTCCAGAGCTTTGCAGTGTCGCATATTTCTGTTTTCAGGTAAGGTAGGACTCTGACAAGAACCAGCTTTCTTAAGTGCTTCTATTTCTCCTCTTGCCAAAGCCAGGGAAACACAAATCTTTTATTTGTTTCTTAGCGGCTCTAGTAATTATCGCATAACTTGTTCTGCATCTCCTTTTCACAGCCTGATAAATGGAGATCTCCAAATGAGACCACAGTAGTAATGGTTTCTCATTGTAACGTGTGGCAGAATTTCTACAGCTCAATTTGCAGCGCATGCTGGCTTGGAAGTAAAGATGTCTCTCAGGTCACCGCATCACTAATTTTGCCTATACCAAAACATTGCAATAGAGGTTTCTACAGTCATGATGTGAAACCTAATTTGTATTTGTAATGTGTTTCAGAGCCATTGGAAAGACATAATCTAAATGCAAATTAATGTACATTTTGGATAGTTCTAGAATATTATCTCTGTAAACAAGCAGATTTTTTATTGGGCTTTGAAGTTGCTTGGGAAGATAAAAATCTCTGAAAATGAACAGACCCTACCACAGATAAAATTTACTAAGGGAAAAATTGCAACAGCCTTTTTGGGAACATTCCTAAGGGAGTATGTCATACACTAGGAAACCCATTCTGGCTAAAGCTATAAAATCGCTCACCTTAATTCATATGCCAAATTCTTCTCTATTGAATAACAATTTACAGTATACTGCAGTGTCTGCCAGAAACAGCAGAATGAAAGCCACAGCTGTGTCTGTTATTGGGCAGAAAATACAGTGTTGTCTGATGCATTTATTCATTGTATGAATGAATTCCCTGTATGTTTTTTCAATAACTATCTGGGCACTTTATCAGTTTTTTAGTGGGCTACAAGTGCTGTTCCTGGGGACAAGCCTACTTTCCATGTAGACAAATGTGGGAAGAAAATCAAATGCTTGATCTGAAGCTTTTTTTTCCTGGGACTTTGGAAAGACCACGTGCTTGAGGACATCTAGAGAGCCAAAATGCTGCTAATAGACTCTTTGGCAGCATAATGCATAGCTGAACACATTATCTGGTCTGTCCCCAGCTTTCTTGTAAAGCATTTTCTGTAAAGACTAGGATTGATCTGAAACTTATTGCGTTCTGGCCCACTCTGACAACTGTACAGAGTGGAGTATGTTCAATATGGATGCTGTAGATGTACCAGCATCTCATTGCTCTCACTTAAACTGACTAGTGTCACCCTACCTTGTTGTGGAAAACAGTTCCTCATCTGTGAAAATCCAATGCTTTGAAACAAAATGTTGTGAGAAAAAGAAAAAAAAGAAATCATAACAGCAACAAACTTTTAGATGCGTATCTGCTAAAAAAAAATCACAAAAATTTCCAATGATTCAGTTCCAGCTGGCAACAAAAGACTATAAAAATTCTAATTAAACCAAAAGCAGGATGTCTAAGAAACTTATATTTTCAGACAATTCATTGTTGTGTTCAAATTTTTGCTTGAAAAGCTAGCTGTCACTTCTGCATTTGCTCAGCTCCATGGGTCACATATACCCTATGCTCCATAAACAAAAGTGGGCTAAACGGGCAGAAGTAACTTCCATCAGGCTATTAAAAACAATAGAAGTGAAGCAAAACGTGGCATAGCGAGAGAGAGAAGGCATTCATGTTGGGTTTGAATCTGCAAGCATTAAATCCTTGGTCCTGTATTAAATTGGGATAGATCAAATCATGCTGTGAATATTCTATCACTGTTTTCAAGAAAAGCACTCTTACTTTTAAGCATAAGTTGAAGTTGATGTGGTCATATGACCCAGGGTTCTCAATTATCAACTTATGAATCCAGCTTTGATTAAAGAAGAAAATCAAATACCACAGTGAAAATTTCAAGCAGTTTAATTTTATATCCCAGACTAACTTCTGGCATTACTTATATCTAGTGGGGGGGGAGAGGGGGGGCAAGAAGCAGCTCACAGGAGCAGTATAAACACACATTCAACTCACGCTGAAGGGAAAGCCAGAAGGGCTGTTATGAGATGCTGCAGTCCTTGAAAGCAGTCCCTTTCCCTGCTTGCCCTCTGGCTCCTCTAGGCCTGCAGCATCCCTTCCTAGAGGCAGCAGAAGCAGACAGCTCAGACATGCCTGTGCTCACCAAAGCCCTTCTTGACCCAGACTTACCACAGCACTTAGAGAGTACTTTCATGCTTCATTCCCTAAGCAGTTTTCTCTCAAATGCACGACACACAGCACGGGCCTGACCAGAAGAAAATAAAGAACAATAATAAAAGAGAAATATCACTGTGTAGAACTTTACTGATCTAAGGAGCTGTGTCTCTCAAGATGATGGCCCCAAGGCTGTGACTGTGTCACCTCCAAGTTTCTTGCTTCAAGCAGCAAGCTGGAGTTGAGATCAACCTGGGTTACCCTGTGACATTATCATTAACCACAGACAATTCTGACAGGCCGCTTTTAGATCTGTTAATAAAGGAGACTCTGCAGAACAAAGTTGGCAATTTAGCACATCTCACTTCATTTTGGAGATAGCTATTGCAACTTAAAACCTGAAAATTGAATAACTGTGTAGGAATATCCAGACTTCTTCAGGGGAATACTGCCAGGATCAATTATAGGCCATATTAATATTCCATACACACACACAACTGCCTAAAACCAAAGCAAATTTCTTTTAAAAAGCTTTAATTGAAGCCAGGATTTCAACTGTCTTCTGAAGCACTGCATGATCATTTTTGAAGTTTTAGTTTCCTTCTTACTCTTGCCCACCTCCCAGCAGAGAAAAATTAGCAAATAAGAATTTCTGCTTTACATACCAAATTTCTCATAAGCTTTCTATCATTTTTTAGCTCAATCCTCTGAATTCAAAACTCCTAATTCCAGAATGAAATTGAATAGAGACAAAGCCTGCAGTCATTTGGAATACTTTCAGAACAGAGCTGGTTAGAACCCCAGTTTTTCCACCCACCCATGTATACGATCCCCCTCTTAATATTTATGGGTCTGAATTGAAATTCAGATCCAATTTGGTCCAAAACATTAGTAAATGTTAAGATTAGTTTTGTTTGTTGTATGATCTCTGTTAGTGAGCACTGGATTTTGCAATCCTTGTTTACAGACAGCGCAGCTGGGATTACTGGAACCAAAACAAAAGGGATAGGAGTTACACAGATAAAAGTGTGTGGCATAAATAACAAGCCAGGTGCTTCCACAAATACCCATCAAAAGCAACAAGAAGTAAAGACTTTCAGTAGAATTGAGAGAAATATAGGTAGAGCTAACAAGAGTAAATAGTTATGCCCAATTTATGCACTACATTAAGAACTGTTAGTTCTTAACGAACCTCACAAAACAAAAATGATAAGTCATATTTTGAATTTACTCTTTCTGAGGCTGCATCAAAAGAAGTATGGCCATCAGGTCAGGGGAGGTGATCCTGCCCTTTTACCTTGTGCTGGTGAGGCCTCACCTAGAGTACTGCATCCAGATGTGGAGTCTACAGTAGAGACATGGACATGTTGATGTGTGTCCAGAGGAGGGCCACAAGAATGATGCAAGAGATGGAACACCTCTCCTATGAGGACAGGCTGAGAGAGCTGGGGCTGTTCAGCCTGAAGAAGAGAAGGCTGTGAGATGACCAGATAGAGGCCTCTCAGTATCTAGAGGGGATTTAGAGGAAAGAAGGGGACAGACTCTTTAGCAGGGTCTGTAGTGATAGAACTACAGCAAATGGTTTGAAGCTCAAAGAGGGTAGATTTAAGTTAGCTATAAGGAAAAAGTCTTTTACAGTGAGGGTGGTGAGGCGCTGGAACAGACTGCCCACAGATGTGGTGGATGCCCCATCCCTGGAGACTTTCAAAGTGAGACTGGATCAGGGCCCTGTGCAACCTGATGTAGCTGTGGTGTCCCTGTTCATTGCAGGGGAGTTGGACTAGGCGACCTTCAGAGGTCCCTTCCAACTCTAAGGATTCTATGATTTAGAGGGTATGCTAGAACATTTGAGTTAAACGCTAAGCTTTGTGGAACATAAACCAAGCTCACACACACACATATATTTATATAAAATATATATTTCAGTATGTAAAACACTTTTTGTATTTATATAAATAGAAAAAACACATAAGTATATTTATACATACATATCTACATATAGATAAAGCCTCCAAGTCTGTGTGTTTTTACAGTGTTCTTACAGACCTAGGAGTTTCTACCTGCATAGGATGAATTGATCATTTGCTGTTGAGCACACTGTTCCACGCAACTCTATTCAGGACAAAAGATTCCTCAGCACCACAAGGCATCCACAGTGTAGGACTATCAAACCAAGCAAACACAACTGATGAAGGATAACTGTTATAGTTTCCCAGCATTCTAGAAATCTGCATTGGCATTAGTGCAAGAAGGTACATAAGGTACATGAAAAACAGGGCAAAAACCTCAATACTAAAGGGCTTTGCTATGCAAGCCCTTGCATGTAAAAAAAAAAAAACCAAAAACAAACAAACAAACAAACAAAAACCATACATCATGAGTCACTTCCTAAACACATCTTTATCAAAATAAGCATAGTTCACAGATCATACATAGACCAGGTTTCTTTCAATGTGAACCATGCAGGAGAATGGATGATCTCAGTGATGTCGATAAGGGTCTAAATTTTGGCTGTAGAAAAGTAGGGACTCAGCCTGGATGTGCACTTGCATTAGAAAATCTCTCTAATTTAGTTCATTCAGCAAACCAGAAGACATGAGAGAAATGAATGATCTACCAGTATTTTAATTAAGCCCATGACTCAGGCATTTTCTCTTGTAATTGTAGACTGACCAGAACGGTTTTTCAAAGGATTTCCGGCTGCTCCAGGCTACCTAACTTGTTTGTAGTATTTACAATGATTTGTATCTGTACAAAAGAAAATAAGAAACCTACACAAATCTGTCTTTGTCAGGAATACATCATAAAAAGATATTCATCAGTTCTAGTACTCTGTGGTTTCATTATGAGTATGTTCCCCTATTGCCATAATCTCCAGTTGTATTATTTCTAGCTGTCTGTCACTAAAGCTGTGCTGCTCTAAAAGCAGAAGAGAAAAGAAGGAAAATAAATACTCTAGTGACCTAAAATGCCTCCAGATATCCTTAGGTTTTCAAAACCCAAATCCAAATTTAAAATTGGCCTCTGGAATCTCAGAAGTTTGAGTCTTTTTGTTCTCTATGGATTCCATCTAATCTCTCAGCAACTTCTTAGAATCCTTTCCCATAATCTCACAGGATCCTACAAAACTTAGAGCATTTCCAAAGCACTTGCATGTCACAGGACCAAACACCTAGGTTTCTGCTGTTCTTGCTCACCCAAAGCATGCCCTCCTAAAAAGAGCTTTGTTTAAAAACAGGCTAAGTGAGGACCTGTGAATTCCATCCACTGAGCTGTCCTCTGTTCTGAGCAGATAGGCAGCACAGCTGTCAATTTTTTCAGATATGTGATCTGAGATATGTAGCTCCCAGGCTACGTATCTCATCACTTCATCCTGCTTTCCTATTAGAGATGAGAGAGCCTGGGTGATAACATCATTTGAAAAATGCCTAAAATTATTCCTCCACCCAGAGGATTTATTTGATCTGATGTATATTTTCTGTCTGTGCTGTGGCAGCATTATGCTTCTGCAATGCAGTAATCTCAGCTCTGAGCAATCTTGGAGCAACAGCAGCACAGCCTCAAACCTGTAATTGTTTATACTTATTGGCGTTCCATCTCACCAATTCATCTCCATTATCACATGCATCTTGACTTCATTTTCCCTGACAAATCAAACACATTCTAGCCTCAGACAGAAGAAGGATTTCTTAATGTTTCTGTTTCTCAGAGCACAGCTTGTAAAGTTACCGTGTCTCGAGCATGCCATAAACGTGGAATCTCTCTCAAACCATGGAGCAGAGCCAAGAGGAGATCAGAGACACAGCAGCAGCCAATTTCTTATGCTCCAATTATCAACTACTCAACGTTTTCACTCTGGAAAATTTCTAACTCAAGAGCTTATTAAATGAAAAGTTTGTTACAGGACAGACATTAATGAGCCCTCTTTTAAGAATACATTTGTAAGCGTTGCAAGGAAACTTAATTAACAACATCTTTCTCTTCTCTTTTTCAAAATTCCTTCTATAATTTAATTTATACGTTAAAGAATAACTTCACTTTCATGTTTCTATTAGTGAATTAGGGAAAAATGTCTGATTATATGGTAAATAGATAGAAATAATTTTAAGTACCTTGGAATATGGTACGGTCGCATATCAACAGTAAAGTTCTGTAAAATTTTCCATAGATAAAAAAGCTGCTAAAAAAAGAAAAGAATTTAAGAAGCAAAGATTTTAATCAAAGAGGAGCGATGCTGAAACTCTGTTGAATGATCCCCTCTGTTTCTCTTTTCAGCAGATGAAAACACTCAGCTGAAAAGTGTAAAGTGACATCCGAGCCACATATTTTATTTTGTCTGAGTATCTGTGAAGTAGAAATATAATGTTTCTAACCAGTGGACATAACAAACACATTTGTGGCTCTCCATGAAAATTCCTAATGCTAGAACATCTATGCATTGATAATCAAATATGCCTTTCCTAAGTTATCGGAAATGGAAATTAAGCGTCTTGACCTTGTAGAGATACCTTCTCCAAGAATCAAGATCGACTACAAGGGCTTGATTTAGACATTTTGAATCAACCTCTTGGGGAATCTTATTTTTCCACCAATGATTGGAGAAACCACAGATTACCCTCTCTGGGGTGAAGCCAAGTTTTCTGTAAGTATCTGTAAAAGTACTCATATAGATGATAGTCCAACAGAGCTTGAGTCCAGAATCAACTTTTCTATTGAACTTAGCACTACAATATCTCAACATTTTCTAACTGTGTAAGTGAAGATAATCTTATTTTAATACCACATAAATCTTGGCACTGTCTTCAGTGCAAGACAAAATGGATCTATATCTGAGTCCAAATATAACTCAAGTTGTTTCCCATATGAAGGTAGAACTTCAAAGTAAACCAAGAAGCAGTGTGCCTTTATTTCAGTTATTTTATCTATGTGGCATTATTAACAAAACTTTAAAGAAAAATTATGTATTTTACTGCAATTTCCTTTTTAACCTAACACTCATTTTCAAACCTTTTGAAATATATTAGGTACAATTAAATTCTTTACCATCTTGCTCCTTAAGATTAACTAGGACTGAATTTTTAGTGTTATGCCTGGCCCTACATTTAATTACCCACACATATATTCTAAGACACCATGCTGATTTCTGTCTAGAGGAAATGACCTGGGATCACTGGAAGCATATGAAGTTCATTTTAAGATTGAGCAATAACTTATATTAGAGGATGTAAAAGGTCTTAACCTTCAGTCCCTCAATATACTGCAGCAAAAAAAAAAAAAAAAAAGTTTCTCTTTGTTAATTAAAATGAAAAAAAAAAAAATACCATCTGCAATGCATTTTTCTCCCAAAGTCACTTAATTGTCTTTAAGAGAAAAAGCGTCTCCCTGGCTAAATAACTGTGCACAACTATACATACAGGAAGCATCAACCAATTGGCTAGCTGGCTTTGCTCTTTGTTGTTGGGCATAGTTTCCTTTATGTTGCAGTCTTTCAGAATGCTCTGAAGCATGACTTTTATTTTCTGTTAGTTGATTTGAAATGAAATGGTAAAATAGTAGAGACACGCACACAGACTTCCCCCAGTATAAAGCTTTCATCTTGCTTGAAATTCTTTGCTAAGTACATCTGACAGTTTATAGAAGCACAACCAGAGGTTCAGCTGACAGTTGAAAAAAATATGGTGCATGCTTCTTGAAAACAGAAGTAAATATGTGAAATTATCATACAAATTGTTTAGAGCTTGTCAGTGTTGTGTATAAGTAGTATCAGTAGTATAACCTAGTATAAGATTTTTATTTAGAACAAGAATTTTAAAAACGTTTCAGGAAATGAACATCCAACTTGCAGATCAATCTCGCCCAGTCACTGACATCTAGCTAAAAGCTGAATTAATTGGGCTTTCCATTAAGAGCACCCTTTCAGGAATTTACACAGCACTAACTCAATGAGCTTGCAAGGACTGATCCTGACAGTGCTATAACCTTTTCTAAAGCAACAAAATGAACTTTAAAGGAAGAATCAATTGCATTTTGCCTTTGAATTATCAAGCCAGGGTGTTATAGCATGGCTGATTATTAAAGGCAGATCAGCCATAAAACTTAAAACAGGGGGAGTGAAACTATACCTTGCACAATGCTAGCCTCTACTGAGAACGTGCAATGCCAGCTCTGCATTGGGAAAACCTGAAGGAGCTAGTTAGAATTGGAAGTATTTTTAAAAGACTCAAAGAATACCAGGTCTCAAACAATTTAAGCCTTGAAAGATTAGCAGCTGTGCCTTAATCTGGCCTTGCAAACATTGATCTGCCTGTATGAATGGTATTTATACCAGCTGATCCCCTGTGCCCACAATATCCCATCCTGTCAAAAAGGGAATTTCCTTCAAATCACGAAGATTGCATCTGAAAGTACAAAAAGGAGTTTTTAGCCATGCTGTTTTTTCTGCTGTTCAACACATAGAAGGAGAGAGCCAAAGCTAGTTCTACTTCTGAGGGGCTCCTCAGCCAGCTCTGCCAGGCCCAGGGGCAGCAACCATTCATGTTGACTCCTTCTGGTGCAGATGCACCAACACATGCCAACCACAGAACAGCATAAAGAGCCAAATGCCTTACCTTAATTCACAAAATGTGATTGGCCAGAAAGAAAAGAAATTTGCAATTTATCTAGAGTCTAGCTGTAAAAAAAAAAAAAAAAAAACACACTATCTCATGACGGCCATTTCCACCCATGACAAAACCATGTGAAACATGGTGATTTAAATCTGAAGAAGCCCATGCTCAGTTTCTAGGAGTTGGTCCTGCATTTAAAGTTTTGAAGAAGAACACAGCACTGAGTTCTTTGAATGCTTTCTTGCCTTTTTTGTGCAAACAAATCTGACACAGTTTCTACCAATATACCGTCATCTCAGAACACAGTTCAGGTAACTCTGCAAACACTTCCAGACTTGAAAAAATTTCTCTCCAAGCACATTGCCAACCTTTACCAAGTTTGTCAGTCTTAGCTAAGAAAAATTATACAGAACAAGCAAAAATCATTTCAAAAGAACAATTTATGTCCAGTCCATGGTTGGGGCAAAGTTTCAGGTCAGCTCTCTATTTCATCCCCACCGGTTCCCACATTGCAGTTTATGATGGAAACCTGAACCAAGGAATTCTCCTAGAGCAGCTACAATACAAAACACTGAAACCAAGCTCAGAGAATTGTTTGCTCAAGAGCACCAGCCAAGCATCTTTACCACGTGTTAAATACAAGTTATTTGAAAGGCATTCAAAAGCTAAATTGGGCTTAGTATTACCTTTTAAGTTTTATGGGTTGTGGAAATTTTCTCTGCTTAATTATCAAAGCATTTTACAGCCTTCTACAATCTCCAGGAAAATAAGGACAGAACAGAGAGATGGGGGAGGCATCCGGATGAAAGCCTGACCTCCAGAGCTCCCAGGGAACTGTAGTGGCTGTTAGCCTCCAAAAGCAAAACAGCGACCGCCCTTTCCAGGAGAGCTGGAGGCTTTGAAATTGGAAGCTGAAAGGCAACAGCTGGAGCGATTTGCATGGCATGGGCCTGTCATGCCCAAGACAATAAGTCAACCACTGCTTCCCCATTGGCAAAGCACTCAGGTTGAGGCCTGCTATGAGCCCAACCAATGCTTCTGATGTGGCAAGTTCCTCCACTATATCATGGTCACCAAGAAAACAGGCACTGTGGTTGCATATCTCTGTGGTGTCTGTCCACCCAGTGCAGATCAAGAGAATGGATCTGCTTGCCTTTCACATGGGCCCGACTGAACCACTGAGAGCCAAAGAGAGGGAAAAAAAAATAGTTAAATTTTGGGCCAAACTGCTTCTTTAATAACCAAGGCCAAAACAATGCCAAAACGTGTTCTTCACAGCTTCCATGGGCTAGATCAAGGCAGCAGAATGTCTGCTGAGCCTTAAAACATGCTAGAAGTCAATGTCAAGGCTCTGGAGAAGCAAGCTGAGTTTTGTTAGAGGAATGATCATGAAGCATTCCTTCCCTTTGTGTTTGCATAGTCCAGCACTATAAGGCTCTGCTAAAAAGCTCTCCACTTGCTAATACAGCGGAATCAAACAATAAAAGAATAAACTCTTCTCATCCAAATCCCACTGCACTCCAGAGGAAAGTTGGTACCGAAGCTTCTAGGAAATCCTGCTAAGAGTTTAACTGGATGTAGTATAACTTATGCTCCTTAAGAACAATGACAACTTTCCTAGCCTGTCTTTCTGAAGATTTGGCATTCAACAGTGGTGACTATGAAAGATTTAGGGAGCCATAAATTAATTTCCAAGTTACAGTAATAAGGGAGTGCCACATTTATTCAAACTGCTTCCTTCCCTTTTCTATCAGTTGAAGTTAAACACCAAGCACTGTAAATAATCTAGGCACACTTGCCAGCATCCAAGTTTAGCCTAGGTTTTCAGAGGCTATTAGAAGCTATTCAAAGAGCTTCCTAGTGCAGTTAGACAACTACCCAATTCAACAGTTTGAAAAGTTCCCGTGCTTAGGCAAATTTATTTCTTCTAAAACATGTCTGGACCAAGAGTGGTTCTGACACGTGTATGTGTGTATTCCATCAGTTAAGACAATACGGCTGTTGCACTGCAGCCAATTCGTCCACCAATATACACTTTGCATGCAACGCATAGGATTTACCCTAGAATGTGAGAATGAGTACAATTTTAGATGTTAGATAGATATTGAGTACACTTAAATAAAGAACAATACTCAACAGCTTAATTAACACCCTCTGTCGTCATACATTTCCCCACTTATGCTTGGCTTCTATCAAATGGGCCCCTCACAACAAGAGAGACATTGAGGGTCTGGAGTGTGTCCAGACAAAGGTGTGGGTGGTTTGGAGCACAAGTCTTACAGGGAGCAGCTGAGAGAACTGGGAGTGTTCAGTCTGGAGAGGAGGAGGTTCAGGGGAGACCTTATTCCACTACTTTACAAGATCTAAATTAAAAGAGAAAAGATTGGCAAGCTGTTGAGAGTAATAGAGCACATGGCAGGGGAATAAAAACTACAGAGAAAAGCAGTTGTAAAGATGAATGTGAAAACAAGAAGGGATGCTTCTAATAAGATGCGCACATGACAGAGGAAGAAATTTACAAAACACACTCAATTTTCACAGTGCACTTATGCTCTCTGAAGGATTCATCAGTCCCTAGAAGTGATACTCAGCTTTTATTTTCTTTTTTCAACTCTGCCTAGCTTCAGAATTTCCCCACCCCTTTCCTCACACTTGCCTTCAGCTAGGAAAACAGCTTTGAGCCACATCCCTAGGCCAGGTTGGATGGGATCCTGGGCAACCTGATTCAGTGTTCGGAACTGGGTGAGCCTTAAGGTCCCCTCCCACAAGAAACAGGCTGAGCAACAGACTTCATGTTTTACTGAAGCATCAGAAAAGGTGGATCAGGACAGCTCCGTGGATATGCCAGTTGTGCTGTCTCCCAGCAGAGCACTGGTAGGCATTTTCTAATGGGGAAAGCGGGGAAAAAAAAAGAAAAAAAAAAAAAGAAAAAAGTCTTTACTCCAGTAACATAATCCTCCAATCCTCCATTTAACACACGGTCCAGCTGAACTGAGGGAGATTTTTTGTAAGGCAATAATAAACTGTATTCGTTATCAAGAGAAGTATTTCAGCAGGACATCCCCTCTAAAATGAAAAGTGACAGCAAAGGACATTACACATACCTCACTTTGACTTAGGTAGCTCTAAGTTAGATAACATTTGTGTTCAGAATGCCAATAAAAGATTCAGCTCACTGATTAGAAGCGTTTTACCTGGACATGGCACATCTTCCCACCTTCTAACAAGGTCTGGCTCTGATGAAAGGAGACAGTCTGTACTGCATATCTTCTAGTGAAATACTTTAGGTGGTTTTACTAGCTTTCACCCTTCCAACAAAAATAATAATAATAATAATAATAGCTATATCTATAAACACGCAGCCCCAAGAAGCTTTCCTCTTCTGTCCCTGAGGAAAAATGAAACCTTGGCAGCTAAAAATAGAAGTAAATATCTGGGGAAATGAAAAATGAAAATAGAACAGAAAAATGAGATAATTTTAGGTTTCCAAAGATCAAGAAAAGAGCCAGATACGGAGGCTACCTCTAAAGGCAGCCCCTGGGAGATAGAGGCTGTAAGTCTAGACAAAGAAACTCATCCTCCAGCTCAGGGCTGCTGAAGTAAATATTAAGGTAGGAAATTCTCAGCTCAGAATTTCTAACTGGTAAAGCAGAGCTACACACTAGTCTAAGGTAAAACAGAAATAAGGATTTTTGCTCAGTGGTAGAAAAAATACTAAAACAAATGAAAAAAAATACATCTAATTTTGGCTACAAATATGAGGAGAAGGACAAGTCATTTTTATGTGCTTTGAAAAGTTTTGCAACCTTCTTGGAAGGGAAAAAAAAAGTTTTTAAATTTAAAAGTCAACAACAACTTTCTTGAACTAAAGATGATACAATCTGCTTGCAGTGAAATGCATGGCTAATCTTATCTTGGCAAACTTGGCTAAAGGTATTTTAAATTTTGGAGATATGCTGCTTTTAGTAATTCCTTATGTTGTTTGCTTTATGTATAATTCAGACAGCTGAATTACTGGAGTCAAGAACAAACCATTGTACTGTCCTTTCATTTCCACCTTTGCATTAATTATTGATAATTTCCTGTACGATTAGCAATGTTTTGCTTTTGTCTTTTAAAAATAAGTAATTATAAAAATCTAAATCAGGCATGTTTCCAGTTGTACCTAACTAGTTCCTGCTGCTCTGCAAAATACAAAAAGCATCACCTCTTGGTGGCTCCCGTCTTGAAAAACGCTACCAGGAAAGCAGTTGCAGACCAGATAGTTAAAACCAGCAAACTGCAGTGCACTTCCACTGCACACAACCTCCATCACAGGGTGAAGGCAGCCCAGTAACCCTCTGGGTGGTAGATACTCACATAGACCATACTCCTCACTCAGCCTCTGATGCTTAAATCTGGTAGTTTTAAAGAGAGACGCTAAGTGGTGAAATAATTGGAAGTAGAAACATTTAGCATTCCTAGGAACTAGAAATATCTAGCACAAAGTATTCTGGATCCAAAATTATGTTTTCCGTGAGTTAGAGCCTGGAATGTAAAGGAATTTTGCACTTCTGTCCAGCTAAGGGGAGAGCATTTCTTAAATTTCATTCAGATCATATTATTGTTGTAAAAATATTTTTATCCCAGCTGAAACTCTACAAACACCTCCACACCTTTAATTAGGGGCAGCCTATTATACACAGTATGTTTTCATTCATGCGGTCTATTCAAAGTATTTTCTTAATTTGCCTCTATGCTGTTCTCATTGTTATCAGTCCCGGTGCAGCTCTCCAGTGTCTGATTAGCAGGAAGCATGGGATGATGAAATAGCTTGTTGTGACAGCCAGGTCACGCAGCAATAACAATATACCTTGGACTTCCAGCCACAACAACAAGGGGAAATAAAGTTTGCTGACTCAGTGGTTCTGGTTCCTTCGTCCCTCTGAAAGTCTGCACCACCTGCTCCTTTTCAAGAGTCCCAGATTTGGTGTTCAAGGACTGACTACAGTAGATAACAAGAATATAAACAGTTAAAGGATGAAGGGAAGGAAAAGAGAAACCATGCACAGCTCTACAGTATCAGATATGGTGTTGCATATCACAGTCAAACGGCATTAGCCCCCTACAAGACTAGAACATATGTACATATATACATAGCAGTGTATATTTCTGCACCCACATATCTACAAGAAATGAATAAACAGCAGCAGTGGAAAGCCATGAGATTGTCACCTTGATAAGTCACATAAGTCTTGTATTTCAGATCTCTGAAAATAGACTTTGGCTGTTTGATTCAACCATAAATCAGAATGCCTGTTAATCTGGTTTTAGAGTGGCTTTCCTGTGCAGGTTTGAGCGTCTCAAAGGAATATACTGTTCATTGATTTATGGACTAGTTCTGCTGAAAAGTTGATTTACTGTTGCTTTCTGCAAACAGTGAATTGCAGCTTGCTGGTTTCTCTGAATATGCAAAGCCTGTACTGTATATAAAGGTGGGAGAGTTTGACAGTATGCAACTAAGTAAATCACACTGATTCCAGTGTTTGCTTTGAGATTTACAGTGCACACTGTAATTTAGGCACCGATGCTGACCCAAAAAATACAACCAAACAGGAAAGAGCTTTGTCATTTTTTCATATATTGGAACTACTTTAATTTATCCATCATTTCACGTTTGTTTAGAAGTCACTCTACCTAACAAAATCCACTTTGAAAAGCATAAACAGTAGCATCTAAAAATTATTTCCAACTTAATTTGACAACAGTCTCAAGCACTACATTTTCGATCTTCAAACAACCCCAGGGCTACAAGTTCACTTTGGATTTCCAGCAATGCTTACATATTGTATGTCAGCGGTTTTGCAACACAAGTCACTGCAAACAGACTCAATTAAAAGAGCCATAGCAGTGAGCATTAGTGCTGGAGAATATCAGAAGGCACATTAGGAGGTGTACAATGGGTATTCTCTATACCTACTGCTACTGTGTGTTTGATGCAAATATTGTCATATTTATTTCTGTGTGCATAAGACACATTCCTGCCATCAGCTACAACTCTTCAGCAGGTTCTTTAAAACAATATTGATTGGTGGTAAACAACATGGCTTCACCAAGGGCAAATCATGCCTGACAAAATTAGTGACATTTTATGATGGAGTTACAGCATCGGTGAATTAAGGAAGAGCAACTGATGTCATTTACCTGGACTTGTGCAAGGTGCTTGATGCTGTCTCACACAATATCCTGGATGCCAGACTGGAGATGAAATGGATTCAATGGATGGACCACTCGCTGGGATAAGGAATTGTCTGGATGGTCACACTCAGAGAATTGCAGTAGTGGCTCATTGTTCAAGTGCAGACTGGTGACGAGTGCAATTCCTCAGGCATCAGTGCTGGGACCAGTACTATTTAATATCTTTGTAGGCAACATGGACAGTGGGATCAAGTGCACCCTCAGCAAGCTTGCAGATGACACCAAACTGAGTGGTGCAGCTGACATGCCAGAGGGAAGGGATGCTATCCAGAGAAACTTGAGAGATGGGCCCATGCCAACCTCATGAAGTTCAATAAGGCCAATTGCAAGATCTTGTACCTGGGTCAAAGCAATCCCAAGCATAGATACAGGCTGGACAGAGAATGGCTTGCAAGCAGCCCTGAGGAGAAGGATTTGGGGCTATTGATTCATGAAAGCCTCGACGTGAGCCAGCAATGTGCACTTGTAGTCCAGCAGGCCAACCATATCCTGGGTGCCTCAAGAGAAGCATGACCAGCAGGTTGAGAGAGGTGATTCTGCCCTTCCACTCTGTTCTCATGAGAACCCACCTGGAGTACAACCAGTTCTGAGGCCCCCAACACAAAAAGGACATTGAGCTGTTATAGCTCAATGGAAAAGGAAGGCCACAAAAATGATGAGATGACTGGAGCATCTCCCCCACAAGACAAACTGCAAGAGTTCAGGCTCTTCAGCCTGAAGAAGAGAAGGCTCCAGGAGGAACTTAGAGCGAACTTTCAGTACCTGAAAGGGCCTACAGGAAAGCTAGGGAGAGACTTTTTATAAGGTCATGTAGCAACAGGATGAGGGGAAATGGCTTTAAACTGGAAGAGGATAGATTTAGACTAGATATTAGGAAGAAATTCTTTATTGTGAGGATGGTGAAACACTGGAACAGGTTGCCCAGAAAGG
>JAOWBP010045324.1:0-20275 GCA_028571105.1 Tragopan temminckii
GTGGCCAGCAGGGACAGGGAGGTGATTGTCCCTCTCTACTCTGCTCTTGTGAGGCCCCATCTGGAGTACTGTGTCCATGCGTGGGGACTCCAGCACAAGAAAGAAGTAATACAGTGAAGCTGAGAAGGAGAGACTTCAAGTTAACACTGTCAGCAATATATCTACGCTTGATTTTTAGAAATTAACTGATCTTAAGAAATGATAAACAAGGACAGATAGACCAGAGAAAGACAGAACAGAGAAAACACTTTGTGGAAGGAGAAATGGAAATGTGTCCACCACAAATGAATAAACTGATAGAATGTATGGGGCAGTCTTCTAATGAGTCTGTTCGGAGGCAAGGGGTGAGATAGACCCAAACCATTCTGAAGAAGAAGATATGAGCACTGATTTCATCTGGAGACAAACCAAACAATGTTTCAAGGGAGAAAATGCACTGACAATCACAGCCAGCAAGTCTTCTTCTTCCTTGAAATGAAGATGAGGCTGGACATGGGTCTCAGCCCATGGCTTGTTTGTGAAGAGCTATGAAATTAATTACAGTCTCCACATGAAAAATACTGGTTTTATCAGGAAGAGAAAGAAAAAAAAAAAAAAAGAAGCTAGCTGAGAAATGTTATGTAATATTACTGTCTTGTCTGCCAAAACATGGAAGAACTAGAAAATGAGGTTATCTGAAGAAGGTAGTCGTACATAATTTAGCTGTAACAAAGTCAGTGTGTGTAGGATATTTATACCAACGCAAAGGTTTCTAAAAAGCAGTAGAAATTACATTACATAAGAGGTGTAAAATAAAGAAACAGTCACTCAAGCACAGCTGTGAGAGAATATTTCAAGGCACTGTTTCAGTGTTTACATCTACCCTTTCAGAAAAGGTAGGAATAATAATAGTTTTATTTAAAGCTACACTCAGGGAGACGGTTTCAATAAAATAAATGGATTACAGCATTTCAGAAATGCTCCTTTCACCTAGACTTACTGCCTCCAGTAGCACGATATACATACATATTCAGGCCCTTTGGACATGGAAAATCTACAGGACATAGCTTGCATATCACCATAATTTTATTGTCGGTGATTTCTCAAGAAAACAGAAATGGGAGAAATATGTTGACAGTTCAGTCTAATTGCAGAATTCTTTTGACTGTGCCATAGTTGCTATGTGTGAGTGTTGCACATAAAAATAACTTTCTCTGACCAAAAAATAAATAAACAAATAAGGTTGGGTTTTTTGTTTTGTTTTGTTTTGCTTTGCTATGAGATGAAAACCCTCTGCATCACTAAGCAATACACAGCTAAACTGTAATTTATACACTGCTCTCCATGGTAGGACAGCTGTGAGTGTCTGTTTGAGAGACTGGCTTAATAAAGTCTATGTGACTTGAGGACTACTTTAAAAGATCTCTCCCAGGAAAACATCAAGATATAATGCTTTATGCAATCAATAACGTTGTGTCCCTCTGTTGATAGCTACCACAGGACAAGGTCATCCTAGAGACTACACCATCCAGTCTGAGCATCACTGCAGCATTTTTGTAATGCACGCAGCCGTCTGTCCTAACCAAGGATCTCACGCTGACTTTTCTGCTGCAGGGCACAGATCAGAATAGCTCTAAAAAATTATATGTACAAAACCAGACTTCAGAAATACTGAATGAAAAATTAAAGAATCTTTTCTAATAGAATCAGGTAGGGGAAAATGTACACAAGCTATTAAAGTTATATAATCATTGGGGAAAAAAAAGGCAACAGAACTGTTTTATAAACTCCTTAACAGGTCAAACCTGATTGTTATTCTAAATTTTCTGACCATTAAAAAATATTTTTTAATTTCAATTTTCAGGTCAAGCACACAAGAGAACCATTGAGACACCTTGCACAATAGCATCTCCTTTGTTTTAATCACTAATTGTTGTGGGTGTTCTTGTCCTTGATGGATAAATTTTATAAATCCTAAATTTCAAGCACGAATTAGTCATGCCCTGCTCACTTCACAATGCCAAATGTTCAGCTGCAAGGTCCTGGGCAGGCCTCTCCCAATTTCTGACAACAGGAGTTCAGCTTATGTCCCTGGTACTGAGTCAGCAGACAGATGCAAACCCCCTCGTAATGCTCTCTGAAGGTGAAAACTGATGCTAAGGCAGGGCAGGATTGCACTGTGAGCAACCCATGGAGAGCTCTAGAGCTTTAAGGGCAGAGAAAAAAATCTGGAAAACAGAAGTCTTTTGGTTTTTGTTCTTAGATCAGTAAATGATGTGCCACAAGGAAAAAATATTGAGGAAGATGTTGGTTACTTCTTCACTAAGGTCCCTGCTTCCAAATACAGCTGTCTACACCTAGCTACACCAGCAGGGGCCAAATCTCCAAGATTTCAGCAAAATTTCTGAAAAAACAGAACCTTGCACATCTGCAATAAAAGCTGCAATTGTAAGGAGCCAAATCTCCACATTTGCAAAGCAAGGACAATTTGTGATGGGTTTCACAGGTACCCGTCTGTGTGTGATGGGTGTGATGTCATGAGCTGGGACAGGAGCTTGAACAAAGAGGTACCCAGTATGGCTAGCCATTTATTTCTGCTTCCATAGCCATGGGTAGCAGAGCTGGAGCTTATATTTGCTTCTTTGCTTGATACAAGAGAGAGACTGAGAGAGCTGGGGCTGTTCACTCCGGAGAAGAGAAGGCTCTGGGGAAACCTGAGAATGGCTTTTCAGTATTTAAGGGGGGCTGTAAGAAAGAAGGGGACAGACTCTTTAGTAGGGTCTGTTGTGATAACACAAGGGGAAAAGGGTTCAGTCTAAAAGAGGGGAGATTGTAATTGAATATAAGGAAAAAAGTATTCACAATAAGGATGGTGAGGCACTGGTTCAAGTTGCCCGAAGAGGTAGTAGATGCCCCGTCCTTGGAGACCTTGGAGGTCAGGCTGGATGGGGCTCTGAGCACCTGATTGAACTGTAGGCGTCCCTGTTCGTTGCAGGGAGTTGTACTAGGTGGCCTTTAAGAGTCCCTTCCAACTCAAATGATTCTGTGACGCTATAAGATTATGCAGAGCAGAGCATAGACTAAGAAGCAGATGGAAGAGACATGCAGTAAAGACATGGAAGCTCCAGGTGCATCTTCTCCTACCTCCTGCCATTTTCCATTTCCAGAGAAACCTGAGACTGCCCTGGAAGCAGTCTGATCAATTCCCTGTGATCAGTGTGTATTAACCATGTTTCTCTTCTTCCATGAGGACAGTAGTAGTGAGAGACTTTTTCAGAGACCGGAGAGTACCATCTCCAGCCTTCCAATGTTACACGTCATTCAGATAGGGTTTTTTTTCCCTTCCAGTTGGCAGCAGGCAGTTCAAGTTCTGCACAAATTAGTGGTAGCCTAAAACAATTTTCCTCTGATTTTTCTCTTTCTGCTCCCTGTACTGCCAAGATTTTACCCACCCGACTTGGCTTGGGAGCTCAGCCTGACATGGTGTGCTTGTAGCCCCAAACCAACCAATGCCATAAAGCTTCTCTGGATCTCTATTGCCTTTTTTGCCCATGCTGCTCACCTAGTAGTTGACAGATCCACTTGGGGTGAAATACTTTATCCATTTTTTGCTCTTTCTTCCAACTTAGCAAAAAAGAAAGAAAATCCTCCTGGTCTTGGTCCTCCTGGAATTTTCTCACATCCTTTCCAGGCATAAAAAGATGATGTCTTTTTGCAATCCCATTATTACAGATATGCACAGTTATTAAGAAAATATGTGAAGGCACATCAAGTAAATAATACCAATTTTCAAAATTCTATAGCAATGTATTTATACAATTTACAGAATTCTGTATGTATTTTACACACCATTACAGAATGTCAAGTAAATAACACCAATTGCTCTGTTTTTTCCCCCTCAGATTTCTCTTCAAGTGAATTTTAATGCTAGAAAGGGGTGTCAGATCGGCAGCACTAGGCAATGAAGAGTTCTGTTTGTGCACAGCTGTGGGGCAGCAGCAGCACATGCGTGCCCATGTCAGCTCAGCTGCCTCCAGCCCTGCATTGGGACCAAACCAGGGAGGAGTGAGGAGCTGAAGCGCATCCGTGCCCCTGGCACGGAAGCCAAGCAGCACCCAGGGGACTAAGGCTTTGTCCACCCCCGCCAGAAAACAGAAATAACTCATTTTGCACAAGTGACTGAACAAAATCTGTTGTTCGGTCCTTGAGCCAGGCTGGATTAGGCCCAGTCAACATGCAACGAGTGGTAAATTGCCAGCTCCTGGACCATCCAGTCTCACAGTAACGCCTGTGTTAAATTACATGTTTCCATATTTACAGAAAGTCAGTATTTACACACCATTATGGGTTATTAGAGTAAATTGGATACAGTTTATTTATATGGACTGCCATAAACTCATAACATTTTTCTTGGTTTTAATCCTTTCTTTAGAAAAATACAAAAAAAAAAAAAAAATAGAACATGTTAACGAGTAGTAATGATTTGTCTATGACTAAAAATCCAAATCAATTGAACATTAAGACTCAGTCCATGGCCTAGCACCGTGGCCTCGACTCGTCAGGTTTTTAACCTTTGCAGTTCACTTCCTGGCACACACAAGATTTTCTGCCAAAACACAGAGTCACAGCCGTCCTTCCTTCAGTACCATCGGTCTGTTTGACAAGTGGTGAACCCAGCACTTCCCAGGAGCTCGCTTACTTGTTTGAGCTCTAGCAAGTCTTTGTGCTCCTGGCCAAACCATTCAGCACCTGGTTAACCTGCAGCCACATTTACGTGCAGGTTTGAAAGGGCTGGAAACCAACCGCTGTGCTGAGGGTTGGGCTTAGACCCCTCAGCAATAGCAGTCCCCAGGCAAGTGCATGTGTCTGACTGCATCTTACAAATCAACAATCTGCTTCTACGTGTCTTTTCTCTCAAAAACATTACAACAAAATAGCATCTTTTAGTGAAGGTTGCTGGTATCTCCCAGTTCAGGCGTGGCTCCTCCTACCCACAGAGCACAGAGAGCTCCTGCTCACTCAGGGCACCAAGCCATGAGCTATTCCAGAACAGATCTATGCTTCGAATCATATCTGTTTATATTGCACAGACAGGTGTGCATCAGAGAAAAAACAAATCAGGATTATATAATTGTGAATAGGGTACAGTTACAGCTACGCCAAAGCGTGTTTTGACTCAGCTCTAGTGCTGCCAAGGGCAGCCGGGGTATCACGCTCCCTGCAGACCCCACAGCAAAAGCTGTGCTCACATTAATGGCACCAGGTTCGAACCCTAATGGATGCAACAGCTCCAAAATGCATTTGTCGTGTGGACCTTATGTGACTTTCCTCTTTTTTTTTTTTTAACCTTCAGAGTACTGGGGAAAAAAATTGTTTCTTTCTACAGATCAATTCCTGAATGGTAACAGCTCATCGATGTGTTTGTGTGCTTAACATACAATGCTACAGTTCCTTAAATATTACACACTGTTATTTCACAGTTCATGAATATCTGAACATACTTTAAGAAAAAAGTCTAGTACTTTCCCCCCATTGTCATTATTGATAGAGATTTATTAGTTTCATTTTGCAAGTTTTACTTTAAGAAGGGTGCTAATATCATGTATTATGACAGTTCACACTGAAAGCAATTTTCCATAAAAGATGTTACAATGACCCCTATGGAACTTGTATAATTTCATAGTAGATAGTCAAGTGCACAAATAAAACACATTTACAAGAGTGATCCTGTTAGCCTGGTTCTTGCCCTCTGAAACCCTTATGTGCTATTTGAGGAATCTTAAAATTAGTACAACTGTTGATATTACTTATGTTGTTTCTGGAATTCTGCTTTAGGAAAAGAAATAAAAAGCGTACTTATCATTTAGCTTTGGTATGATCTGCAATAGGTTTTAACAAGTAGAATATATTCCAACCCTTATATTTTCCGCAGCTGTGAAGTTTACAATGATGTAATAAGTCACTTTATCAGAGAGGAAATATTACAGACACAGAAAAATAGTTGGAGACCCAGTTTTCTTTTTAATCCTCTGGGGGTAAGCTATGAAACAAGCAGTCAAAAGAGTGAGTACTCAGTGTCATGAGTGGTATGCATACTTTTACAATAATACGGGCACAAAAGAGATTGTTGCCTTTAGTACATGAGGGTCACTAGAATTTATTATTATTACCTTTTTATTGTTATTCTTTTTATCCATGCACCTTTATATTTACTTGCATGAATTTACCACAGGTTCATAGTGGCCTTTGCCATTTTAATGCTTACAGAGCCTAAAGCTTCCAAAATGCCTATCTGGCCTGTACATATTTCATTAAAAATAAACTCTATATAATAAATAAATATATAAAATAAATAAAATGTTGCCTTTGGAATTTCTATAAATAAATTTAACTTTTTATTTTTATTTGTTTTTACTAAGAGGTCTTTGCTTTAAACTCAGCGGGGTGAGACCCAGCGAGCGATTAACTGAAAAGTCTCTTGTCTACGTAAGACTGCACCCTCCATGCCTTTGTAAATGCAGCGTACACTTGAGCAGGCCACCAGCCAAAAATCCCGATGAATCAAAGTATGGCAGCTATGCTGATATATGACGAAGTACAACTGATCAAAAATTTAAAAGCGTGTCCATTCCCCAGCATGCATCAGCCGTTCTCCTCCCTCTGGCTCCCCTCTCTCACTCCCATTCACGCTCTCGCTTCCTCTCGCTCTCACTCACTCTCTCGCGCTCTCCCTCTCGTACTAAATCAAGCGAGTGGGCATAGGCTCTCCTCCAGGAGGACAAACCTTTAAGTGCAGAACAAAATCAGCATGTTCCATCCAAGCCTCCATCATACATTATGCATGCGACAAAGTTTGGCAACAGTGGAGCTGATGTGATGACACAGCTAATCAATAAGAACCCACCGCATGAAACCTTTATAGTGGTTACTTTTTAAGGGCTCAAGTGAAGGAATTGTCTTTGTCAACTTTGGCTTAAAATATCCTTATATAGTTCAGGTACTTTCTCAGGGTCCACTGGTCTAGGTAAAAAATGTGTAAATTTTTGATGCCGTTTAGTCCTAGTCCCTTCTCTTGGAGTCCCATCTTTATTTAACGCAACGTAGTATCGTCTTCCAGTGTCCACGTGTTTATATAGATTTGATGAATATGTGTTATACCAGTTTTCTTCAAACTGCTCTCTGAATACACACTCCTGGGTTAATTTTTCCTATGAAAAGAAAAGAAAAATTGGTAAGGAGCTAGCCATAAAAAAAATCTATTTTGTAAAGAACTACGAATTTCACTGCTAAAAATCAGTACCTCCTTGTTCAATTTACAGAATGAATCCTTGCAATGAATAATCCCAGTTTTAACTAAATAAAGCAGTATTGCTGAGTGTTTCATAAAGCAGTCACATGGGTAGAACACAGTGTGTGAAGCAAAAATGATCCTCCAGAAGCGTTGTTGTCAAAATCAAAACAAAATCAATGAAAATGGAAACAAGGATTTTAATTTATGATCATCCCAAAGCAGCTCACAAAATATTACTGGGCTTGTATAAGCAATTGCTTGATCATGAGTGCAAGTGCTTGAACAGACATTATGAAAGGTTTGTAGAGTGGTGATATCATTCAAGATCTTAAAATCTCTACATCCTTTCATCAGGAGTACTCAGTGCATCTCATTAATTACAAAGGATACAATTCAATACCCATCATTTGGTTTGTTATCACAGAACCACAACTCACAAAAGCCTCAAACAGGAGCAGTAACTCTAAGTGCTGAGATGAATTTAGGTGAAGAAAGGCCTCCAGACTTTATAAGCATTGTTTTTGTGTTCCATCCTATGGAAGACATCTACTAAAGGCATTAGCCATTCACCATCTCCCCTGTCAGGGAGTCCCACTCCTTCCAGTTCACCTTCTCATTGAGACAGTACGTATCACCTACACTCTTTTGCTCTAAATGGATGAGGTTGGCTTAAAAAACAGTTGCTTATAAGCTGATTTATTTTAAATGAATTAAGAAGTACTTACACAAATGACTGAGAAAGAAGACTGGAAAAAAAAGTATTAGCCTCTAATATGGGAAAGTTGATCGAAAGTTGGGAAGAATAAACTTGGGAATAGTCTTATCAGTTGGTACAAAATATAGTAATGATAATTTAATATTTTTACAGGAGTTTTCAATCAAATAGCACTCACATCTACCAAATTCAACTCCTACTTGAGGACCACCTCCTCTTCACTACACAACTTCATACAACGCTAGATTCTGTAAACATGTAAATGGTTCACAAAATGTATGTTGCAACTTGGCCTGGGGCTGAAGGTCACTTTGGAGGTCACTTCTATGTCTGAGGACTCACAAGCTCTTTTCCTACAGCAACATGCTTCAGTCCAGAAGTTTTGCTGCTGTTACAAGATATACCCAGAAATGTCTTCTCCTTGACAGAGCCAAGATGGCTCAGCATGCACCTTGAGACCAAAGGGTTTGGGTCCATTGGGAGTGGAGTGGTCCCAGCAATCCATGAGAGGCCCTGGCACCAAAGCACTATGTCCTCAGGGTGACACTCCATCTTGCTGACTGCATGGCAAGCACCTGCTCCCCACGAGGGATCTGCACCCCCCTGGGGCTGGAGACCAGGGTTCTGTTCAGGTCCAGGGAGCCCTACATGCCTCCCAGGAGTCATCCAGGAACCAACCCACATGGGAGAGCAACCAGTCAGCACTCCACCTACTACGTGGAGACAGGGCTGCAAATCCAAGGTCCTCTTCAATGCCAAAATGGTTAGGATTTAGCGGGTTTTTTTGTGGGGTTTTTTTTTTTTTTTTTTTTTTTTTTTTTTTTTTTCCCTATAATTAACCCGTGATTATTCTGTTAGTCTAGAAAGGAGCATGCAA
This sequence comes from Tragopan temminckii, assembly GCA_028571105.1. Classification (NCBI taxonomy): domain Eukaryota; kingdom Metazoa; phylum Chordata; class Aves; order Galliformes; family Phasianidae; genus Tragopan; species Tragopan temminckii. The sequence continues at coordinate 8,863 of JAOWBP010045324.1, forward strand.
GCAGTTCCTGACTCTGTCTGGTGGGTGTTGGAAACCTCATCACTTCTCCGGAAGGAGAAATCCCCTCCAGGGCCAGGCAGGGGGACATTAAACACTTGGAAATTCACTATGGCAGAGGCAATGGCCCTGCATAGATTCAGTTGGCTGTAGCAGAAGAAAAGACCGCAGCCCCATTCCTCACAGCATCTCCAATCGTTCCACCACCAGATGTCCCTCCCTGCGGGCTCAGCTGAGCAGAGTGCATAAAAACATGAGCAGGTCCGCAGAGCTGCTGCATATAATCGTTTATGTCATTTTCTGACTATGACACTTCTACTGTGTAAAGTAGAGAGACTTTGAAATCTCCCTCCCTAGAGAACTTCCAAAGGTGCCTGGACATGGCCCTGAGCATCCTGCTCTGGTGTCCCTGCTGGAGCAGGGGTAAAGCAGGTGACCTCCAGAGGTCCCTGCCCACCTCAGGCATCCTGCTGTGCTGTGAAGTAGCTCAAACACAGCAACACCCATGCTGTTTAGAGAAGGAAAAAGAAACACAAACCTGTTTACATTAAATCTTTGTATATGAGCCAAATCCTGCAATCAGCTATTGATAATTTCCTCCTATGTAGTCCGACAGCTAGAAATTGCAGCAGCTACGTGTACCACCAGACATCTGCAGCAGCCAAATGTTAGGCACATTGCAGTAGCCCCTTGTGCAGCTTCTAAGTACTACAAAAAAAAATTCAGCTTCTATAAAGATCATCTTTAAGTACAACTCTCATTAGTGTTTTATTTTGCATGATGTTTAAAATCACTTTCTTTGCTTTAATGCAAAAGCAGATGCTAAGAGGTACTATATGCTGAATCTGTCAGACCATTGGGGAAAGAGAAACTAATGCAAATTGTTTTCCTGCTCTCAGAAGGCAATAGAATCACATGACAAGCACTGCAGAAATGCTCCCTACTAAAAATAGCAACAATTTAGGAGGATATTTCAGTCCTGTCTTGAATTCATTAATTATTCACTTCATCTGCATCTATTTTAGCATCATCATAAATTTCTATCTTTGTGTGAGCAGTACTTTCCCGTGCCCTGAAGGAGAAATTTTAAAATAGCCTCTCTTTATCTGGCAGGTTTGATCGATTATGACAGTGCTGTGGTGCGCTGAGCTGGCAGACCTTGGATAAGGTCTGCATGCTGGGTGAGCTCAATGGATTTCAGGCTTACAAACTGAATCTTCATTTTACAAGTTCAGCCTGCTTTTACTTTTTCATTCTCTCACAATACAGCTAGTTCTCTCCTGCCTTTTATATAATTCTGAGAAATCCATACACAAACTGTAGGGAAATACTTCAATAAAAACCTCACAGAGTGATCACGATGCAGGGTCAGATCTGTAATTATACTAATAACCACACATTCAGAAAAGTTAAATAATCACACTTTCAGTGAAGTTCAATATTTTCATTAGAAATTCTTTAAACAGTTCCCTAGAAATTCTGGTTGTAGCAAAAGACCACTGAAGCAAATCATGTTGCCCAAAGAAGCTGTGGATGCCCCATCCCTGGAGGTGCTCATGGCCAGCTGGGATGGGGCTCTGGGCAGCCTCAGCTGGTGGGTGGCAGCCCTGCTCACAGCAGGGAATGGGGCCTAGTGGGCTTTAAGAACATAAGCCAGTCTATAGTTCTATTAAACAAACGTCACTGACTTTGAATTATAAATATATATGAGGAATGTGAGGAATAAAATCCCAGTATATCCTTCTTTCCCATACTCTGGAAGATCCATACAAGAATGGTTCATCTGGTACCAAGACAGGCAAGAACTCATAGACACCACACATTCACCTGTACTACACTACTTAGCACTAGTTCACACTCACACTTTGAGCATGTGTTTTATTCTGCCAGCACGAAGATAATGCAGGGGTGAGGCCAGTCCATCCTGCCAACACACATCTTGTTGCCTCACCAGGTTGGGATGGGAAACCTGCTGGAAGCCACCACTGCCAGCACAGGGAGGCGATCATGTCTGCTGATTGCAGGTGGCTGCATTTTATAGAATCACAGAATCATTGGAGCTGGAAGGAACCCTTAAAGGCCACCAAGTCCAACCCCTACAATTATTAGGGACACCTACAGCTTGATCAGGTGCTCAGAGCCTGGTCCAGCCTGACCTTGAGTGTATGCAGGGATGGGGTATCCACCACCTCTCAGGGCAACCTGTGCCAGTGCCTCACTACTCATCATAAAAATTTTTTTTCCTTATATCCAATTACAACCTCCCTTCTTTTAGATTGAACTCATTTCCCCTTGTCCTATCAAAACAGACCCTGCTAAAGAGTCTGTCCCTTTCTTTTTTACAGCCTCTTTAGATACTGAAAGGCTGTTCTTGGGTCTCTCCAGAGCCTTCTCTTCTCCAGAGTGAACAGCCCCAGCTCTCAGCATGTCTTCATAGGCTACACGTTCCATCCCTTGGATTATTTTTCTGGTCCTCCTCTGGATGTGCTCTAACAGGTCCATGTCCCTTCCCTTCCTCTGGCTGTGACATTTACAAAGCCGCTAAACACAGCTGAAAATATTTGCACCTTAGATTCAGAACTTCTAGAATCAATTGACTTCTGTATTATTTTCCACCGCCAATATTTTATTGCACTTAATGTCACCAGACATCTTTGTCGAAGGCTGACACAAATACCAAACATACCCAGCTGGAGCAGTAGCGGAAAGCAACCTGCTTTCCTGCAGAAGGGGAGGCTGCCTGCCTTGAGCAAATCATTCAATTCAGGGACCAAAGAAGGAGGTGACCTCAAAATTATATAAATCATGTGTTTCACTGCATAGCACATGTTTTCAATGAAGGCTGTTCATACAGTATTCCACTACGAAGTGATAGATCCCCACTTTACTACATTCCCACTCTCTACCTGTTTTTTTAAGCTTTTATTTAACTCAAATGTTCAAGTAATTCAAGTGTTCAAAGATGCACCTATCACAAAAGCAAATAAACCAGTGGATTTAATTCAGAAGCCTGACAACATCTGGTTAGCAGCTAAATATGGAGCAAAACAATTATATTGTTCTATTTCCAGGTAGACCAATTAAGAGTGAGACTGTAAATTAGTATAGCAGAGAGTTACAGCAACCATAAGGAAAGCTTTGGCAACTTGTTTAAAATAGATATCCCTGTGAAGCAGATAACTGGAAATAAGTGGAAATAGGAAAAATCCTGCCCAGAGGGTGGTTTCATGACTTAAATGATGGTTAGACATTACTGTTGCTTCACAAATGAAAGCACAGAACAGGGTCCTGAGTAACTCTCATCAATATTCTTTTTTTTTTTTTCTTTTTTTTTTAATAAACTGCAGAGCTAAAGCTCAAATTTATTTTGTAATCTGACAAAAGGAAATAGCTCAAAAGGACAAAAGGAATGGCTCTTCTGACCACCAGACCTATTACCACAGCAAACAGGTTTCATGTTCAGCAAATGACTCTATACCACATGCAGTTCTGCCTTAGGTAAACTACTACACTGAATCAATACAGGAACTTCACAAGAAAATTCCTAGTCCAGGAGTCCAAACAACCATTAAAAAGAAGCATATAGGATGCAGTCAGCACTTCCTACATATCTGCTGCGTGTTATCATTGTGTTAATCCACACTGTGTTAATAAAATTATGTTTAAATAGATTGTCTTCTAAATAAGTTCACACAAATCCCTTTCATGCCTGTATAACATTAATAAAAACTGCCTATGTGGTGAAGAGAAGCAAGCAAAAAAATCCCTGTCCTCCTCTGAAGTGGTTTTCTTTGCTCCTCTGCCTACAAACACATGCATGTTACATATGGTTGGCCCTTCCCACGCCATAAGGCAAACAGCCTCTAGAACACACTATCTTCAGCTAATAATTAACACTCATCCAGAGTGGTCATAAATAAAGGTGCAGTTTAGCATGCTATGTTGGGAAGTCTCTGGCTGCATGAAAAACACCTAGCCACAAACAGAAGCCAAATCCCAGAGTCCAGGCAGTGCCACTTTCCTCCTAAGTTAGTGGAGAGCAGTGTGAGGCAAACACTGCATACTGAATGTCTGATCCATTGAGTGTCAGAGTTATCCCAAACCATTTCATTCAGCAGTGTTTTTCAGAACACCGTTTAATAATCTCATAGAATATTAAAAGAAAGAATGAAAACAGGCCTGTCAAAAGGACTAGTTGTCTTTTTTAGCATGTTTGCACCACTGTTTCTCCACGAGCACCACACAGAGGTGGCAGGAAACCCTGCGTGGCCAAAAGACAGACCTAGCAAATACCTAGGCCTCCATGCTGCCATTCTCATGCATTGCATATTCCACAGCAGAAGATAAGGGAAGTGAGGCAAGTGCCATGGCAAAACCACCGTTGGGCAATCGCATTTTCCCTACCTGAGGTCACCCGACACTTTGGCGTGAATGGAGTGTTCATCAGCTTCTCCTCTCAAACTTTTAATTCATTTCATACAGGCCTTATAGGCCTTTATTATAAATACACCCTCACTTAAACATAATAAATACATAAATATTTTTTTAAAAAAAGTTTGAATGTATTGTACTGCACAAAGCAGTTATGAGAGTGCCTGAAGATGAACGCTTTCACACAAAAAGTTAGCAAGAGCTGGTAGAGCCCACTCTCCTTGCAAGCATTACCATAAGAAACAGCTACACTGGCAGGAACAGAGATATCTCCATGTCCTGATGAAGGCAGCAGAAAACCAGCATTTCGTGAGCAAAGTCAGCAGGCTTCAGCATCAACAATGAAATATCAAGGGGACCTTCATGGTCTCTCCCTTGTGTCCCATCGCTCCTCTTTTCCTACTCCCATGTCCTCCGTACCACCCGGACCTCCCCTGGCAGGAACAGATGGGGATCCAGCATTATGCTATCCCAGCACGCCAGGGTTGTTTACAGAGCTCTCCAACACGAGAGACGCCAATTAGGCGCCCACCCATTTCTGCCACTGCCAAATCTGCAGCTCGTGGTTTTAGTGATATCTGCTCCTTGGAGGTTTCAAGTTTGCAGCAGCTGTCATGCTTCAAGCATGCAATCCCCAAACACAAAGCCATTACAGGAGAACAGCCTCTTGGTGCTAGACCTTACATCTGCCAGCATAGGCTGCCTACCAGCAGCCATCTTCTGTCCCTCAGGGTTTGCTCTAACCCTGCCCAGCCAAGTGAGCAGGAGGAAGGCCCATTGCCACCTCAGCACCTGGGCTCTGCTCACACTTCATAAAATCACAGAATTATAGAATGGCTTAGGTGCAAGGCAACCTTAGAGATCATCTAGTTCCAATCTCTTGTTGTGTTCAGGGTTGCTCCCTACCAGCTGAGGCTGGCCAGTGCCCCATCCAGCCTGGTCTTGAGCACCTCCAGGGATAGGGCACCCACAGCTCCCTGAGCAGCCTGTGCCAGTGCCTCATTGTCCCCAAAGTAAAAAATTTCTTCATCACATCTAATCTAAATCTCACCTCTTTTAATTTAAAGCCATTCCCCCTTGTCCTATCTCTGTTAGACTGTGTAAAAAGTTGGTCTTCCTCCTGCTTGTAAACTCCCTTCATATTCTGGAAGGCCACAATGACGTCTCCCCAGAGCCTTCTCTGCTCCAAGCTGAACGAACCCAATTCCTTCAGCCTTTCTTCACAGGAGAGGTGCTCCAGCTTTCTGGTCATCCTCATGGCCCTCCTCAGAACTCACTCCAGCAGCTCCACATCCTTGCTGAACTGGGGGTCCCAGACCTGGATACAGTACTTCAGACAGGACCTCACAAAGACAGAACAGAGGGGAAAAATCCCCTCCCTCTCCCTGCTGGCCACCACTGTTTTGATGCAGCCCAGGATACAGTTGGTCTTCTGGGCTGCAAGTGTACACTGCTGGCTCATGTGTAGCTTTTCATCCACCAGGACCCCCAAGCCCTTCTCCACAGGGATGCTCTCAATGAGTTCTCCCAGTCTGTACTCATATCTGGGATTGCTTCAACCAAAGTGCAATATCTTCAGTTGGAGGTCAAGCTGACATTCCAGGGAGAGGCCATGGGCCCTGCATGGTGCCACAGTGCCATTCCCCTGAGAGCTGGGAGCTCCCTCCTGCATGCTGGCAACAACATGCATGGCATGGGGAAGAAGTAAACTTTTCAAAGCCGCGTGAACAAGCAGGTGTGTTCCCCTCTGTCCCTGCCAGAAGGACCAGACCCATACCATGCCACTTACTATTCACACTTCTGACCTCTATTTTATTTTTGGTTTCCCTGGCATAATCAAGAGCTGTAGTCATCAATGTTATCTAAGCATCTAATTCATCACGCTTGGCTGAATCCTTCCAAGAATCAGAAAACAAGGTGGTATGCAATCTGATACATGGCCTGAGCCAATTTTTAAAGAAGACAGCAGAAAAGTTACCATCAGTTTAAATGGAACTTGAATCAGGCTTGTGATGATAAAAAGGCAGCAAATATTTTGAGACACTAAAAGAGCCATTTCAGGCATGCTCAGATTTACTGAAAGCTGTAATCTGACCCACCCTACCTTCCCACTCCACAAATTCTCTTCTATCAAACGACAACGTGTATATCAACCCAGGTCTGCTCTTCTGCATCTGTACACATACTCTTCAGGCTGTGCAACTGAAATGCTTTTCACTGAGTAGTTGAGCTTTTCACTGAGTAGAGATTATAAATAAATTGTGTTTTGTTTAAATACAACTGAGATTGAGCATCAATGGGTTTCATCAGTATTTTTTATTTTGCTTTGCAGTTTTCTAAGTACAGAATACCAGATTAAAGGAGATAGCCCTCCTTGAGCAGAAAGCGCACGACTTCTGCAGAATCAGCTAACTCACATTCTGAAAGACCTCATAGCACAAGGGATAGTAGTACTTGATCTACATGAGTGTTTACGCTCAGCAGGTACCCCCCAGACTTGAGTTACCCATAATTAGAGAAGCACTTGATCCCTCCACAGTCTCATCATAAAAGCTGCAGAACACTCAAGACTCTTCATAAAACACATTGCTATGGAGATCAAATAATTATAATAGATATGCAGTGATAAAAATTCATTCCATTCAAGTACTTTATGTTTTACTCTTTCAGCAAGATGATTTGGCCAAGGACTGATAACAAAAGCCTGACTCCAGATAGCTTCATGTAAAGCCAATAACAACATCTGCTAGGTGCTAGCTCAGGGGACAGGGACACCACTGACAACAGTGTCATTCTGGAAAGGGATTGATCTGGATGCACTTTAAGTATCATCAAGCAAAGCATCCCAGGCTATCGCATTTTGGAAAGATCCAGTCTTTCTCACTAAAATGCTGAGCACCATCCTGGAAAACAGCAAATTTGCTAGACACGTTTTAAAACCTGTAGTGCTCCAGTATCTGCTGCTCTGAGATCTTCACACACACACACAAAAAAAAAAATTTCCCAAAGATTTCCACGTATCTTTGGTGCTGCTGTGCCCTCACTCAGATTGCCAGTGACACAGCTGACCCATCAAATTCTTAAGCAAGTCAGGCAGCTCTGCTCTTCTGCTGTCCCCCTGCTCCTCACACTCGCACAACACTGGAACCTGTCTTTTAATTCTTTTAATGGGTCAGACTTGAGCCATGCAATTAATTTTGGCTTTGATGAAAGAAGTTGTCAATCTGACTGGAAAAAAAAAACAAAAAAACAAAAAAAAACCCTAGATATATAGTAGCAACTTCAACAGAAGGGGTGAGTGAAGAGGTCAGAGATCAGACAGTTGGACTACCAGGTACAAACAGCATGTGGACCTTCCAAAGAACTTTTAAAATGCAAAAAAATCATGAGGGTTTTTTTTTCCAACTTTAAACTTTACACATTTGTATATTCTAAAGTGACCCGAAGGATTTTCCTCAAATCTTCCCAACTGAGTTTCCTGTTCTGTGTTCAGATTATGCATTAGTTGTTTCCTAATGAAGGCATCAGCAGGCCAAATATCTGTCTAGGTATTCAAAAGCAATAAACGTTTATATGCTAAAAGACTATCTTTATATTGCAGACTCTTACAGGAAGGAACTCTGTCTAGATTTAGGTTTTTAAAATAATGAATACAGTAGTGCTCTTATCTTGATCAGGGTCTGCTGACACAACCGTAAAATTAATAGGTGGTTTACAGGAGCAGGTCCAATCCTGCTTCCATTAAAGTCGGTGTCATGTCAACCATAATAGAATCAAGTCAAAATTTCTCCTGAGTCACAACTGCAGTGCCTCCATAATTGTGTTGAAGCCAAAGAACGAAGCTGAGCAGATGAGAGATGCCTGGCCTGGGCCAGGTTCAGGAGCTTGCGGCATCTGCAGCAGAAGCCAAGTTATTTCCCAGCAGTGGTCATGGAGCACAAATTTAAAATCTCAGCTTCAGATCAAAAGTAAAGGCAGAAGCCTGACAGCACAAAAGGAATGAAAAAGAAGCCAAAGGGTCTCAGAAAAGGGAGAAAATGGATTTGCACTGTAACAAGCTTTGTTTCTTAAGCTTTCTGAATGCAACACAAATGAACTGCTTTACTGAACATCACCAGATCAGCCCAAGCACATTCAAACTGCAAAGCCAATCCCAACCTAGACAAAATCCCTAATGAAGTCCCCGTGGGGCAGACTTTTTCTGCTCTGCCTTTGAAAATGATGAATGGTGAAGTGGGAAAAAGAGCCACATTCACATCCCACTGGCTCCTGAGTCAGAAACAGAGCACATCAGATCTTTATCTGATACAGCGAATAATCCCCAAGCATATCTCGGTGTGTCACTGCTGATGATGCTCTTTTAGCGTGTCATTTCAACATGCTATTCTCAGATCAACTCAGTACGCAGAAGCTTTTCACACTCCTGTACTGCTAACAAGGTTGGCTCCAAAAACATTCAGGGCAACAGAAACTGGGGAGCTGTACAACCGCAGAGAAGCAAATCAGAAGAAATTCAATCTGAACAAGCCCAGCACTTTCCGGGTGAGTAGGATCTGGGTTTACGGTACAGTTCTGCCTCTATAAGTCTGGCTGGTACCACCAGGCCAGTACCCAAGGTTCAAGATCTTGCTTTATCAGAGCTTACCTAAATTAATAGACACTGTCCAACAAATTCTATTTATCGATATATAAGCACACAGAAGATATTTCTCTCCTGTTCCAAGGATGTAGTGATAATCCTTGTTCAGCACAGAATCATAGAGATTGAGGCAAGGAGATCACTGAGGGTTTTCTCTCTTATAAACCTAATATCTAGCAAGCACCTGCAGTAAGTCCTCTGAGGAAAATCAAAGACCTGAGGAAAAGTACCTATCCCACAGGGCACTGTTAGCAGCCTGTGGTGACAGGTGTTAGCATCTGTGAAAGTCTGATCTGAAAAACAGGCTGAAATCTTAGTTTAACAAGAACCACAGTAGCTGCAGTTTCACACACAGCTTTCCCAGACTCCCTGGGTTAAGTGGATTCACCTATGAGTTTTTCCTACCCTTATTTTCAAAGACCTTTCTCCCTGCAGGATCCTTCATGCCTTGCTACCATCCTGCTGGCTGGCTTGCATTCACTCCCAACACTGGTTCATCCAAAAGTCACATATAGCAGTACACAGTTTTCAGCAAGGTTGCCTATGCAAATACAGAGAGGGGCTTTCTGCAAAGGTACCAGAGATGAGATTGTGGACAAATCTAGCCAAGTAACTCAAGTTTCAGGGCTCTTCTGGAAACTACACCTCCAGTGAAGAAATTGTCCACAGTAATAGATCTGTTGCCTACCATTTAGTGTATGGAGGAAGAAGTTTCAGCTTCATCTCCCAACTCCCTGCAGAAGTTCTTAACGCTAGCTCAAAATCTCACTTCCTTCTGACCCAAAATTTCCTAGCTATCCAACCTCAGCTTTCTTATGATCCATTAAAACTGATTTTCTTGTCCTTTATTTCAAAGACTTTTTTCTCTTCTTGGCACTAAACATCAGTGTATTTACAGAGACCAACAGTATATCCTCTCAATTTTAATTCCGCAGGCTAAATAAATCAAGATCTTTAAACTCTGCCATTTAATAGCTTTTTCATCCCTCTCATCGTCCCATTCTGCACATATGCCAGTTTCAATTCATCTTCTTTATCACTAAAGACCAGAACTGCACTTTGACTTTGGACCAGATCTTACCAGCAGTACTGATAGCTCTCTCTGAGCCCAAGCCTACGAATTCACATTTTTTGCACTGTAGGTCACAGAGTCCCTCCCATGAGGCAGACTTCTGTGCTGAAAATACTGCCCAACTTTGCAACATCTGCAAATTTCAATAACACACAACTACTTTTTTTTTTTTATGACAAGATGTTTAATGTCCCTAATAAAAGCAGAGCGTAAAACCAGCCCAAGGACCAACTCATAAAAACTCCAGCAATATCTTCACTGCAGTCTAATACCTCTCAACACTCCTCATTGCCGTCTTCTTTTCAGTTTTTTCATCATCTATCATACAAGTTTTCCACTAACTCCCATTTTAAATACGTTTTCTGCTGGGCCATAACCTAACACAGCCCTGCAGTTTAGAATCATAGAATGGTTTGAGTTGGAAGAGGCTGTCAAGGGCCATCTGGTCCAATTCCCCTGCAATGAACAGGGACATCTACCACTCAATCAGGTTGCTCAGAGCCTGGTCCATAGAGCAACCCTATTTCTCAGATCTAAAGGAAGGAATTCCCACATAAAATAAAACAAGCAAGATTTCCTGACACTATCTATCCAACTTTAGCAAGCTCACCTCACAGGCCCTCCTCTCTTCTTCCATGCAACAACATCCTGCCATACCCTGAGCACAACCCAGGTCAGACCAAGAGCTCTGCAGCTTCCCAGGTCCTGTGCCAAAACATAAGCTATGCAGCCAGAGGTCCACTGACACTTGAAGCAGGTAAGCACCTGCGTGCATTGCCCCCAACAGAAGCAACCTTTTCCTTGATCGGGTTTGTTCCCCTCTTTGCTCATCAGAAGGCCACTCAATGTACTTAACGGGGATCCACCATTGCTGAACATAGCCCTTCGGCATGGTCAGGCTGACTTCCAGCTTCCCTGCTTCAATTTGCAATGCAGCAGCAGAAAGGCTCACGCCACAGTGTTCAGGCAAAATGGCCACTTATCTTAGTGGCCTCTTCTCTGCCCACACTTTGTCAGCTCACGAAGTGAATCAAGTGACAACCCAAGGTGCCTATCAGACACTCACTTGCCCAGACAGCGTGTTGTACAGCCACAGGCAGATTAGCCTGCATATGTACAGTTTATATTGTATAATATATGCTATAAATCATATATTTATAATGTATTACATTCATATTATATAGAGAGTTTGTAAAGATCATAGAATCATAGAATGGCCTGGGTTGAAAAGGACCACAATGATCATCTAGTTTCAACCTCCCTGCTATGTGCAG
>JAOWBP010045379.1:5373-18096 GCA_028571105.1 Tragopan temminckii
AAAACAGTAAAAGCAAAGACAAGAAGTTATTCTATTCTTTCAAATTTGGTCTTACAAATGGCAGCCTTGTGTTTTAACCTGCATAGATTACTTACTATTTTTTTAGATAGAGGCAGAAAATAAGCTGTCTTAGATTGTCCCAAAATAACCTTTTTCATTTTTTAATTTACATTTGTCAGGTCTATATTGTAATTTATAAATGGTTCAGATTGGCAGGAAAGAAAAATGTTACCATCATCTGATAGATATTTGATAACTTCTGTGAGAAAATTTGATTCAGTCCACTGAATATCAGACAGACAACAGCATTAATTAAACAAAACAAAACAAAACACATTCTAGGTGGTAGTTTTGTGAAGGTAATAAAATAAACAATGCTGGAAAGGTGACCTATATATTCATATAGTTGCAGTTCTCTTCTGGAAAGAAAGTTTCACTTGGGCACCATTCCCACAATTCAGTTTCACAGCCTAATCAAAACAGTAAATAAATATAGAATAAACAGAAAGCAGAAATTAAATCAAAGTTTTATGCAAATCAAAACTGTTTTAAGCTTTTCGCTTTGATAATGTAAATTGAATTTGTATTACCTACACCAAGATATATGAAAAAAAAAAAAAAAAAAGCAAAAAAAAACCTCTCAAATGAATGATCTAAAGTAACACATTTAAAAAACACTTTCACTATGAATCTGAAAGTCCAAAATATGCAAATAAGGGAAATGCAATAACTGCATCTGACTTCTCAGGTAAGTCAGGGTTAAGTGACATTCTGACATAATATCTTTATTATTTAAATCAATAACATCATGAAGAGCAATGTATTGTACAATTTTATAAGGTGAAAGGCTCTCTTTTGTGCAACTAATTTTTTGTAATCCACATTGACATTGTATAGAGTTATAAATCTTTCAGTGTAGTTGATTTCACAATAGCAAAAGGACACATTTAAAAGTGAGCCGTAATAGGTTCTTATCTTTACAAGAAACAGAAGAATGACTGTTGATTAGTAATGCCAGAAATCAGATCTGGCTTCGGTTCAACAATTTAAATCAGTGTTACTCTCTGACCTTGGAAAAGATGCTTACTGATGAAAGCTTCTCACCTATCCAAAAGCAATTACAGACCCTAGGCTAAATTTAAATACATCTGTATCAAACTCAGTTAAATTCTTACAGAAATGCTATACTACTTGGTGAACTGATGTTCTATAATTTATAAAAATCTGTATTCAGTTTCTATTAGTATTGAAAGTATAGATGATCTTCACATCAACCTCCTGAAAACATCCTTTAAAAAAGCTAAAAAGAAGTTATTAAATGTTTAATTAAATAAAGCATTATTGCATAGCAGTAAGGAGTTAGATCACTTAACATGAATCAGAGCTATCTCTGTCTTTTCAGTAGTGACTTAGCTGTATTTCAAAAATCTAGCACTCTTCTACAGAACCTTTAAGAAAATTATTGAAGAAAACAAACTGCCAGCGTAACAAAAATTAGCATTTTGCCAGCTGCTCGCTGTTTATTTTCAGTCTTTTAGGAAAACAGAAGCTGATTCAAACCACCCATTTTGTCAGATGGTACACTGTCATCACTGGCTTCTGGATCTAACAGGCAGATACACTCCAGTAGAAAAAATGCTTGCCTGAGTACAATCAGCAAACAAACAGAATCCTCCTCGACACGTAAGCTACTTTTCCTGATAAAACACAGCCACTCATTTATTTGATTTTCAGGCAGACACAAAAAGTGACAGAAATTACGAGGATTAACTACAAAATAAAAACTATGATTTGGAATTGTAAAGATTAATACATTTCCTAGGAATTAGCCTACTGAAGATTTTTCTTTCAAAGTAGACATACTATATCTTAGGGGTACCTCCCCATCTAGTTATCAGCAAGGACAGTATCAGGCCATCCTTGTTAGCCGTCTGTTGACCTATGCATCTGAAAAGACTGGAGTTTGCCTTATTGCACGTCAACTTGAACATCATAGAGAAAAATTCTGTGAATAAAATTTCATGCCATTCAAGGCATTTTAAAAGGAGATATAAAATAAAATTTTTCCTTGCATCAATAATGAGGGCAAGTTCACATGTGGTATAAATCATCTGTTTTCAGGGAATTTGTTTTTCAGACGAAAAGAGTAAAAAATCCTGATTGTTCTGCAGCACAAATAACTGTTGTAGAGATTTGTGATGATTATAATAAAGTTATCTGTTGGCAACACCACAAATATGAACAGATGTTTTCTGAGAATCTATTACATTGAGGGAAAGAAAAATGTAGCTGACCTAACAGTTACCCATCTTCCAATTTTCTCATATGGACCTATGGGTATCTTCATCACATGCACTAGTCAAAACTCAGACATACACTCAGTACACTATCAACTCTTCCTCCAGGCAAGGATTTCATTTGGAATAACACAGACATTGCCTTCTAGACTTCAAGTTTCACAAAATGTCACATCTAACTTGTTCGTTTGCATTGGAATCCAAATCTACATCAGATGCCCACTAGTAGGATTGATGGTGAATCCACAACATTTCCATCTCTTGGAAATACATAAACAAATCTCTGTAATACTTGTTGATGCAAGTGATACTGAAATTTAGATCTATGTAACCTGTGACTAGAACTATCTTTACTGCTCCGTGGAATTGCTTCAGGTATGATTAATGCAGGATCCTCACGAACACCATCACTTCATTCAAACTTCTGAAGAAACAGATGCTTTCTTTTTTTAGATTTTAACACCATTTTTATGCTATGCAGCTTATAATCTTTTACACATTTTATTTTCTTACTCCAAACTGCATGCAATGATGGCAGAAACAAAGTTCCTTTGCATCTATTCAGGTTTAGAAAATTAAAACTGTTTTCCAGTAAAAAGGAAGAATTCCATACTAAGAACTAGGTCTTTATTTCATGTACTCACATTAAGCAGCACCTCACTCCTAAGGGTTCATTGCTTTCATTTAAATTATTCTGGAGGATGCAAATCAGGATACAGCAGGAACGTTCAGTGACTGTTTAAAGTCTGTCCTACACAGAGGAGCATGCAAATTGATTCAGATTCAACAAACAGAAGAGACACTGTTCTGAACTAGAAGCATAGTAATAATCTTTCATTTCTAAATAGTGAAGTATCCTTTTTTTACACCCTATAATCAAATTATTTGCAGATTAAAACAGATTTAAAAGGATTTTTGCTGTAGCTTCTTGTCTGTGCAATTTTACAACGCTATTTTTCCTCAGTTACAAATTTTATTTTTGTTCTTTAGAGTTAATTCAACGAGGCATTCAATGTTAGTTTCTAATGAAAGAACTTGCTCTTTCAAAAGCATGTAAACGAAAAATAGATGTGGTCAGTCATCTAGAATGTCACCAAGAACAAAGCAAAATCAACCAAACAAAATAAAAGATAAAAAAAAACAACAAGCAATCAATTAAAAGAGAAGCCTAACAACAGCAGCAATAAAAATGGAAAAGAAAAAAAAAAAGCAAAAACTAAGTCTGTGGGACATCTGACCATGCTATACAGCTAATAATTCCAGATTATTTAAATAGCCTGTGACAAAAGGACAGTTAACTATCTGAGAAATGCCAATCATCCTTAGCTAGAATGAACCTACTGATTCAAGATCTAGTCTTAATCTCAGAATAAATGAGGGTAAAGGGCTCAAAATTCACTAGCCTAACAATGATACTGTCAAATGAAAATAAACTTCTCACCACCACATTAATATCCATTAGTTAGTGAGTTATAGATTCAATATGCTAATACAATAGGGAGACTGTAATCAGTGAAGCAAAACACACTATTTTCATCAGTGACAGTGCCAACCTTGTAGCAGGCCAATGAAAAACACTTTATCTGTGCTATGTCTGGAATTGTCTCAAACACTTACAAGATAAGATCATCACCATGACAACAGGCAAAAGGCTAAAGACATAGCCACGGTCAGAGAAGTGGGGCCCTGTGGAGACAGGACAGCCTTGCTCTGTCCCATGCTCCTCTGTTTGTTGATTAACTTGTTGATGAACAAACTTGTTGATGACAAACTTGTTGAAATCTAGCAGGCATAAAAGAATGCCTGAGAGAAGCTCAGGGTGGCTTCGAGACTCCAGTACGTTGAAACTTCAGGCTCTCACAGACTAACTAAGGCTAAACCAGCGCTGGAATCCAGATCAGTGATATCTTTCTCTGTCCATTTCTCTTTCTGTCTCTGTCTCTTGCCAACTTTTCACTTTCTTTTCTTTCTTTTTCCATCAAAAAGTTGTTAAGTAATGCAAGACTTACTTCAATTTCTTCTAAAGTTGCATAGTTTATCTGCTTGGACAGATACAATTGTAAGAGTACTGATACTTTTAAGATAATTGGAGTACAGAAATTCTCATTAAAATTGATGATTGTGTTTGGAACTTGAGTGTCAGTTTCACCTTAATCTAACCAGAGGGAATTTGAGAATCTGGTCACCCCTCCTCACCCCACCCTCTCTTGAAGAAAGGATGTGACAAACCTAAAGAGGAAAAAACTGTAACAGAGTCTTGCTGTGAAATGGGAAAAAATTAAATATGCATTTCACGAAGACATTCAAATACCAACTTCAGCAGAAGTAATAGACGTTACAGCGTAATAATTAAAGTCATATTTTTGAGTGATAAAATCTTGCAATAAATAAAGCCAGAATGGTGCTGGTGGAGAAACAGTGCTGCAGTGTGTCTTGCTAATTGAAGAGCTATAGTCATAGCCAGAGTCTGAACTCGTAATTTCTTTCTGCCTGGGCTGCTAGATGTCATGTCTGTAGAGAAACATTAAAAGGAGCATCTCTATTCCACATATAGCACTTGGACCAGTATTAACAAACCGTATAACATGAAATGGTCAAAAGACGTGCAAATAAACCCAAGCTACCAATTTATTTTTAGATTTTCATTCCTATCTTTTTACTATACTTGTATTTAGAGATACAGAGATGTGGCAATAGCAGTAATTAATAACATAGATATTACACTGCTATGCCTCACAGGATTTAATATGAAATCCTATGATAATTTCACTTAAATGAGCAAACTAAATAATTAGAATAGTTTCCAACAAATATAAAATAAATCTCTCTGCAGCATGTCTATAGAAATGAATAGTAACTGTTTGTTTCTTTTTGTGTTTCTTTTTTTTTCCTGCTATCTTGTAAATAAAATAAAAACATAGCATTACAATAGTTCAAAAAAACTATAATATTATCCTGCATAACATTTCACAGATCTTTCAAAAAATTGTCTACAAAACTCAATTTATTATCCAAAAGTTCAATGACGTGGTAAGAAATCTTGCATCTTTACATTACATCATATAAAATAGTAATACATAAATTACAGTACTACAGTGTTCCAGCTGAAGTCCATTTCTATTAATGTAATATGCTAGTTTAGCTGGTGGCCCTCAAATTATTGACTGGCAACATGCATTAAGTATGATATTATGCTATCCTATGAGACAAATCAAGCAATAGAGGATAACAGATAACTGCTACACTTTCATCCAGTAAAGCTCTACCAGAACAGTTAACCATCAACTGTCTTATATACTCCACAGACAATAATCAGATATCGAAGTACATCTGCATTTGCAGCAAAAGTCAATGCTTTTGTCATTCTCATGTGTATTCTTAACTGTATTATGTGGCTCCAAGATTTAATGTGTGGAGAAACAATACTGTAGTTGTGCATATAACATATTTTTTCTACTGATGCTTCCTAGACGAGTATTATTAAAATTTACTCTCAGGAGATGATATATTAGAATATGTTTAGTGTTTGATATATTAAACTATACTTAGTGTTAACAATGTAATATGAAATATCAAACACAGCAAATGCACACATATGCACACACATGTACACACACAATGAGTATTTTTACTTTTTGTAAAGTACATCTTAAAAGAGGAAATAAGAACTACTTACACCAGAATAGAAAGGCTCACCAGACACACAGATCACATCCTGCTCCTGGATCATCAATATATCTTTGGCTAAGTGCAGTCGCACTTTGAAAGGCTCCTGGTTACCATCCTGCAGCAAACAAATCCCTGTCTTTGTCTTGAAAGGAATAAAGAAAAAAGTTTTCTCAGCATGCTGCATTGCCAGAGTCCATATTTCGAAAAAGACAGATGATAAGTTTTAGTTGAGAGGTTGATATAGTTTGTGTTTATACAGCAATAAGTATCCAAAACTATTATCAGTTACTGCTATACATTTACAAATGACTGTGGTTGCAATGAGCAGGGGTATATTTTTCAATTACAAAGTCTAATTCTGTCCATGATGAATTTATAACACATCTTTGGTTAGCTTTGGGGCAGCTTTGGTTATACTCTCCATCTCTGGATTAAATGATGACAGCTCTCTTGGATACAAAATCAAAACTGCTGTTTCTGCATGCTGCACCTATTTTGACACAAAAAGACATACAACTGTATAACATCTCCAAACTAACCGCTAAGCACTAACAGCCTATGTGAACCTGTTCTGGGCTTTTCCCGAAGCACAAGCACAGCATCGACTTACAGTATTTTTCAAGACAATGCTGAAGTTAAAAGACAACAGGATCAAGGAGTGTAACTCCCTCTAGTAACTTAATTCCCACTTCACTTCTGTATTCTGTATTTACAGCTACAGGTCAGGAATTCCATAGGATTCTTCTGTATAAAGTATATGGCTTTTGAGCAACTTAACAGAATCCTTGTTGTCAGTACATATTGGTGCAACTTTTGGGGTTCTATCTATAAGAGATAAGAGCAGTGAAAAAATCTGTATGTGGAAGCATGCGTAGTATTAGCAATATTTCCTTGAAGGCTGGATTGAAAATAGCAAAAATAGACAAGTTGCTAGGACATCTTTGTATGAGAAATTTATTTATATATTATGTAAAAATTCAGCAATTTAACACAGAATTTGCCTTTATCATATAACTACAACTACTTGCATAGACACAAGTATATATGTAATCATGTATATATCTCAGAAAATAATTTTTAGTTGAAAATGGTTTTAAATCTTAGGCTCATCAATGCCAGTAACAGAACTTTTGTTTTCTTCATTCAGGTCAGATTTTAATCCACTGTCTGTAGAAAGTTGACTTGAGAGAAGATCAAGGACACAAAAGTCTTGCTGTGAACTTTCTCTGTCAAGGTTGACCTGGCTGAATCTAAGGGCTCTTTCTCACACAAGAGTTTAAAAGAGCATTTCGAAGATCTCCCCATAGTAAGTTCTGATACCTTAGATCTATAGCATGAAGAGAACAAACAGAAATACAGAACTGACAGTAGGCAACTGGAAGAAGGAAAGCTTAAATTATTCCTATAAGGCACTAAAAGAGGTAGGAAGGTCAAGAACAATCTTTAAATAGCTTTATATAATCTGCACTGATGAATTGTTCTTTTACTTTGGCTCCATGCTCCATATTCAAACTTAAAAAAATGTTTTCTCTCAGAGACAGGTAGCAAAACTGTATAATTTACTCAAATCTTTGAAATATTTTATTCAAGTAACAAAAACAAAAGAGGTTTGAACACTAAACTCACATTAAAGGTAGTGGGTGCTCTGATCATACAGACTTGTTTTAGTATTCATGTGTCATTTTTGTAACAGGATGGGATAGTAATGGCTTGACATGGACAGACAAATTAAATAAATGGATCAGTAAAAGGAGTTAAGTTTTCAGTACCAATGAAAAACTCCCTCATAGCACATATAAAATATTAGAAAATTAAAATAAAGAGATGGTAATATAGTTAAATTGCCCGAGTCCTTCTCTTCATAACTTTGCTTTATAGACTCAGAGGGATCTTCTTTGTATGGAGTTGTGAAGCAAGCAGTAAACAACTATGGTCAAACAAAAGAGATAGACCCACAAACACACACCGTTTGTAAAACACCTTTCTCCCATAGTAAATGTTAGCAAACATGCCCTCCCTCATCCCCCGGATAAATGGTAATGGGATAAATTCTGACTTTAATATACTGGTTTTAGTAGCACTGCCTTACTTGACTGCACATTTCTGATTTGGTCAATTACCCTATAAAGTCTCCAAAGAATCTTTCTGCACAAAGCTAAGGGGCTTCTTTGTGGGAATTAAGAGGCGCATAACCATAGCAGGCACAATTAGGCATTAGAAAAAAATTTAAAATTCAAGTCAGTTTCCAAATGCGTGTGGGCTGAGTTTATTCAGTCTGAACAAAGGAAACCAAGCTTGGGAGCAGCAAAACATTTTGGCTCCTGAAAAGATTGATTTGCACATTCAGGCATCTTATTTACATCAGACACTCTAAAATGCAATGAACCACTTTACTGTTGTTGGGCTTTATGAAAGCTGGTTTATGATACAGTTCAAAATTAAAGCTTCAACTATGCTACCTCCTTCCCTACGCTACCTGAAAGCAGCATTAACAACTATATAAAGGATAAGATCCTAGGAGATGATGCTAAAAATCCAATTCAGTTTCATTAGATAAGCTCAAGACAATTCCGTAAGAACAAAGACCTACATTTATTTTTTTCATTGTTTTACTTATATCTCCTGACATTTCTTTTTTTTTTTTTTTTTTTTTTTTTTTTTTTTTTTCCACCCTCCTCAAAGCATCCACTAAACTGAATCAAATAAGGAGGCAAATTCCTGCATCTTTATACTGAGCTGGAACTTAGGGAAGTTTTTCTGCACATATGTTTTCACGTAAAATCATAGTGCACATCAGAACCTTTCATCCACACAGCATGTAGAAAAATTAACCTGGCTGGAAGATCAGGTGGGCTGTCTTGTCTATACCCCCACCATCTCTTACATGTGAAGAGCTTAAATGGTGTGCCTGTGGATGAGGTGCGGGGGTGCGAGGTTGTGGCTGATGTTAGCTTCTGTTCCCTTGACTAACTTTTATGAGATTCCACAAGAGGGTGCGCCAAAAATTTTCCCTTCAAGGCTTTTATATTTCACTGCCAGAGGGCCCTGCCCTGCCCTGACTTACAACAATAAAATAGCATATGTCATGTCAGCTGAGCTACTGTAACTGTCAGTGTCAGGTCAGGCAAAGCATCCTCTCCTGCTCAAATGTATGATAAACTGCACTGCATTGAAACAGACATGGGCAAAGGAGTGTGTAGTTCAGCTGCTAACATTTTGTTATGCCAGTACACCTTGACTGCCCATGTGAGTGAGCCCAAAGTGCCGTGCTTATGTCTCTTCCTAGTTTCTTCACCCTATTTGTAGAATTAGGCACCTGTTATAAAGAGGGCAAGAAAACTGAGTGTTACAAGCTGCATCTGTTTATGAAGTCTACAAGGCAGGGTAAGGAATGGATAGGGAAGTAACAAACAGTGATGAAAGAATGAGGTTTTGTATGAGAGAGCAGTTAGTGACATCAAGCAAAAGCACTGAAGAAGATAAAGGTATCTTCCTTCCTAAGTGACAGATGCAGTGAATTTTGCACTTCCACTGTGCTGTCTCTGCCATCGGATGCTACATCCTTTTTAGCTCAGTTACAAAGGATCACTGTTTCGGTAAGAGATGATGTCGTTGGTAGGAGTTTAGAAACTGCCTGCTGTTTCTGAACTAACATAATTGTGAGAGAAGATGAAAACTGATCCATCCTTGCTTTGCAATACCACTGTGTGTTGAACTTTCTGCTTCAGAACACTACTGGAGAATGGCTTAAGTTAGCAGAGCCCTCAAAGCAGGATGCTTCTACAAAGAATATGGTCACACTCAGATCATTAACAGCAACAAGGCAGTGAAAAAGGTGTTTCAAAAATCTTTTTCCATTATACTCTGATTTATTCCACATGGCTATATTGGTTGTGCATAAAATCAGGTCCTGATAACTTTCCTAAAAGAAATTTATGAATTCTTAGAGATTATAAAATTTTTGCTGTAATATATATGGTCTTCACAAATATTTAGGAATTAATTTCAGAAGAAATATATACAAAAGAGAGCTCCAGTTCAGCCTGGATAAGAGGATGCCAGGACAAGAGGCAGTGGGCACAAACTGGAACACAGGATGTTCCCTCAGAGCACCAGGAGCACTTCTGTGCTGTGCAGGTGACGGAGCACTGGCACAGGCTGCCCAGAGGCTGTGTGTGGGCTCTGGTCCTCGAAGACCTTCAGCAGCTGCCTGGATGTGGGCCTGGGCCCCTGCTCTGGTGTCCCTGATGGAGCGGGGTTTGGACCCAATGGACCCAGAGGGCACTGCCAGCCTCAGCCATTCTGTGATTAAAACTATATGTGATTCTGTGATTAAAACTATAGTTTGTACATTTAGGCTAGCAGGATAGTCTCTACTAAATGTATACCAAAATAAATAATGTTACATATTGGTTTCAGAGTCATTTTCCTGCAGGACATCAAACATCAATACCTTTTAATTTACCTGGCCTAAATAAGGCTACTGACAGATTTACTGTTAAATAATTTTTATTTTATTTATTTATTTATTTTAAGAATTTTTACCTTTTTTATATAGTCTAAAGCTTTTCCAGGGTTTTGTTCCAGAGAAGATTTAATCAGTATTCCAAGCCATCTTAGTTAATCTTCATTAGTTTTCAAGAGACTAATATATCTTTTGGTTAGACTATTTTATCTAGTACTTTTGCCCTTTGGTAATAAAGCAATTTAGTTTAATTCCTCCAGTGTCAGATCCTTTTTAAAAGACCTTGGCACTTCAGCGGACATCCAAGAATTCAGTCTGTGAACCAGTGGAAGAAAGGAAGAGAAAAAAAATCTCTCTCAGTGATTTTTCTATGCCAGATGACCTGGACTTTAATTTTATCCTTTGGTTCCTGTCTTCCAAAGCATAACAAAACTCTGCAATTTAGTTTAAAGCCATAAAGAATCCGATACCAGTAAGGAAAATGGGTTGCAGAAACTGCCTTAAAAATGTATGTAGTTCACTTCAGAGGAATACCTACGCTTTGGGATGTTTATTTGAACAGAAGCTGACCTCAAGGCGTATGGAGACATTCTTGTCATGCTTTATAATGGCAAGTATAATAATCAAAAAGGAAAGTGAATCAGAGGTATAAGGGAGTGATGGCAATGAATACAAGAAGTAGAAATATGTGCCAGAACCACATAAAAGACATTTTTTAAATGGTCCAGCTACTCATTCTGTAGGAGGAGTGTTGCTAGCGTAGGTGAAAAACACTTACAGTCAAAAATTGGAACATAGCCCAGATACACAGGGATGTGTTCAGCCTGTCATTCAGAGCCTGTTCTACCAGGTACCAACATTTTTCAATCCAGAGGATAAAAAGTACTTTCCTGCACATGAATTCTATACTTCAACCCAAGAGAACTGAAGAAAACACAGAATTTGGGCTCTATCTTCTTTTTCTTTGATTTGTCAGGTATGAGTATTTAGCTATGGCATTCTTAATAAGTTGTTTTCTTAAAAGAATGAAGTCTTACAGAGAATTTTCTTTGTTTCACACAATCTGATTAATTCTATATGTAAATTAGACATTTGGAAAATGTATATATCTTCATGTACAATTATACAAATGTACATATGAGTTTCTTTCTGAAGTAAGGTGAAATTTTAGAAAAAAACCTTTCATTTTCTGACACTATAAATGAATACTTTTTAATACCTGGATTGCTAATGGACTTACTAGGAGTAGATTATGTAATTACAATTCAGGTCAAGAGATAGGACCATATAAAACAGAGGCTACTGTGCATGTTTCTTCAAATTTACTATGTTCATTAACATGACATTTTTATAGGCATCAAAAAATGTTCATCATTTTCCATCTTGTGATTTTGGAATAAAATTATGATTTGAAGCTGGATTTAAAAAACATAAATACAAAAACTAAAGTATTACTCAGAGATTGAATTTCTCTTCTAAGCAACAATTTTCAGAATGTAGAAAAAGGAAAAGTGAATTCAGGTCAGAGTTTAAAGAACTCAGTGACTCTATGACTTATGCTCTTGAGAAGTTCAGAAAGCTCTAGATAAAGGATAAAAGCGGAGATAGTCTTATGGCTTGGAAATTATTGAATAAGTTGATTAAAAAATGTTTTACAAGAATCAGTACAACCCATACATTTGATGATCAGTGAAGGAAAAGAGTATGAAATCCAGAATAACTCTTTAGAAAAAAAAATTATGTATGTGTATAAAACCTTCTTTTTTGAATTGTTTAACATAGAATAATTCTCTTGAAGAATAAACCCATTTCAGGATGCCTTGAAAAGCAGCACAGTCTACGGACAAGATTATTCAGCAGAAAGTAATAATCAGAATCATATTGAGATTGACATCCAACTGCATCTGTCTTCTAAGCTCTCACTATAATCAGTGAAAAGCTCATTGCAGTCACTAAAGCTCAGAGAGCAATTGAGCTGATCATCAGGTTTGGGAGGAATTGGTCACTGAGCTCCACTGACTGTAAGATCTGCAGTAGGAACTTAGGCTCAAACTGTAAATAGGAAAGACAATTTCAGAACTCTAATCTCAAACAAAATCCTGTTAGATGCTGAAGGTGGTGTTACAGTGAGTGTCTGCTACAAGCAAAAGCAGAACAAGAAAATGCTTTCTACCGACAGATAGGAGCAGCCTCATGTTCGCAGGCTCTGCTCCTCATGAGCAACTTTAACCAACCTGGTAATTGCTGCAAAGAACCAGACAAGAGGATATAAGCAATCCAGGTAGTTCTTGG
>JAOWBP010045438.1:0-20258 GCA_028571105.1 Tragopan temminckii
GTTTTGGGGGGGGGCAGCCCTGCCCATGGCTGGGGTTGGGGGGGGGTGGGCTCTGAGGTCCCTTCCAATCTGAGCCATTCTGTGATTTCATGATTCCGTGATTTTATGACTTGCGTCATTGTTTTGGGTATGAGTGGTATCACCTAATGTTCACCATCAGTAAGTATGGGGGCTGCTCTGAGGGAGCCATCCAATCTCTCTCAGTCGTTACTGGAGATAGTCAGGTAAAAGGACAATTCAAGAGAAGCTAATACAGGATGCATAGGCAATGCTCATACTGTTGAAAGCATATGTGCTCAGGGAAGAAGATGTAGCCTCCGGGAAAAGTGATGCAGCCGCTCACCATGCAGTGCAAGGATCCTCTGGGGCAGCCTTGCCACCTCTGCACTAGGCAACACATGACATCTTGGCCCAGGTCCCCCTTTTACATGGAGAGATTAATGTTGGGCTGTCAAGTCAAGGCTCTTATGATGGAATGCTAAGGCTAGCTAGGTACTGCAAGGCTAGGAGGTGTGCAGAGGTGTTTAAGGTCTTTCATGACAAGGATGGGGGACTATTTCTGCAGATGCTGGAGCCAATTGTCCTGTCAGTCGTGGCTAGCATTCCTCATGAAACTCATAGTACAGAGAGGGGTCTCAGCATGGATTACTGTTCAGACAGTGTGGGAGACGTGTGGACTGAGGCCAGATGGCAAGTTGGAAAGTGATTTGATAGAATAAATGTGCCCCAAGTCATTGGGGGTGAATCATCCTTTTGAGGCATTTGTAGCTCCAGACACAAAAGAGAGAGCCTAGCCAGTCAGGCTGAGCTCTACACCTCACTTTCAGACGGCTACGGCCAGATGAGAGGAGCCCCACTGGTGTTTCAAGCCTCTCCAGCTTCCATAGGTTTGATTTCTCCCTTATTTCACTGTGTCTGCTGGGAAAAAAGCCAAAGCCACACAGAGCTGGATCTACTCCTGATTTTCCTCATGTTCCCTGTGTTCATCTCCAGGGTTTTGAGTTGGCCTTTCAGAAGAACTGAGGCCGGCAGGGAAATTTGGAGCTTGATCAGTTTCCTAAACAGGGAAGTTTGTATTCAGATGGTTGCTTCAATCCCATCTCCACCAATGTTTGCTAAAATAATAAAGATTCATTTCTTTCCATTAGCTCGGCTTGTGTTTGCTATGTTGGTGGTCTCTTTTCTTCCTTTTCTTAATGTCTTTACTCATAAACTTAATCAAAACAAGTTTTCTGCATTTGCCGAACGATTCCATTACATTTCCTGACCTCTCCCTTTCACTTCTGTTTACCTGCCTGCCTTTATGTTTCACTGTACTGTAAAGCTCTTTAATGCAACCTCCCAGACCCACTCAGAAACAGCCTTTTGGTGTTTCCATTGTAAGCAATGGAATAGGCTGACATAGGTTTGTTATAAGGCTAGATGCTGCCCCACTGATTTTCTAATGGAAAACCCCTTTTTTCTGTCACCCAGCTCTGATTTACAGATCCAATCCCACATGACCAGAAGCAGCCATCTCCTCTCCACTCTCCTTAGGTGACCAGTTTGAGACAGCAGCTCACCACATCTGTCTTGAGACACACCAATGATGAAACTCGTGTCACACTGATGGACGGTGCCAGAGAAAGAAAATGAGGGCTTCCTCCATGTCTGGGTTGCATCTCAAGCCCAGAGGGATGGTCCCCTATGTTCAGAAGTTGGGATGCAGATCACACCTGTCACCCTGGGCTCCCCAGAAAGGCTCGTGCTGCCTCTCCCCCATCCCTGGATGAACATGTCCTACCTTTCTGAATCCTTTCTGTTTTCCATAGTTGAATGTCCTTCTTAACTTTGCAGGAATATAAGTGCATACTAACCGGAAGGGAGATATAAAATATGTCAGTGAGTGCGTAATACCATGTGAAAGAGCTTACCTGAGACACTGTGGCATGAAGACTACAGTATACTGCTGGGAAGCAGGAAATTTCTCAGTGGCTTTAGGCCTAATAAGTTCTGATGGCTGTCAGAGTGGTAGAGATAGAGGCAGAGAGCTGTGCCTGGATGCTTCCTCAACTATTAGGAATTTATTATTCAGTCATTGACTTCTTACACAGAATCTCCTTCCTCCAAAGGCTGTAGTTGTTGCAGAGAGGAAAAAAGCTCCCTTTTCTCTTTCCTTGTTATATATCCTGGGGGGTGTTTGTTTTGTTTTAAAAGTCACTGTAACAAGAGGGTAAAGAGTGTCAGAGAAAAAAATGCCTCCCTCTCTCTCTCAAAAAAAAAAAAAAAAACAACCAACAACCGTGGTTGTTTTTGGTCTTCCGTGTTTCATTGTGTTCCAACTGAACAGCTGTGAACATTTTCTTCGTGCCTTCCTTGTTGTTCTTACCATCATTTGTTTTTACTACTTGAGCTCTACTTGGACGTTTCTTTCAGGTGTGCCTACAGGGGTAAAACAAGGCTGCTCTTGGGTCTTTGATCTGGATCTTCAAATAAGGAAACTGAGCATTTGTATCTCTCTTTTATCCAGGTGTCTGAGCACTTTGTGAACACTAATGATTGCTGCCTCATGCCACCATACAGACAAGCTGTGGGTGATGCTGGTCCCCATGTAAGTGGAGGTGCAGAGAATTAAGGATGCATGTAAGAGACAATAGGAGCAAGCCAAAAAATGGCTGGAATATCTTCCTCTTAAACACTGTCCATCTGCATTGTGCTTGGTCTGCTATAGAAAGTATCTCATGGAGCACACTGGTGCACAGGAGGTTGCAGCTTCATAGATGTGGATGCAGGAGACCTGAATGGACTGAGCTATCCAAAGCTGGACAACTAACCAGTAGGGGAGCGGCCAGGCAGCTGGCAAGATGATGCTCATCGTGGTGCAACTGCCCAGGCTCTCCCACTAACATGCAGGCTAACAAGAGCTCTGGTGAGAACTGACACAAAAGTCAGGCAAAGAATCATAGAATGGTTTGAATTGGAAAGGTCCCTTAAAGGTCACCTGATCCAATTCCCCTGAAATGAACAGGCACACCTACAGCCACATCAGGGTGCTCGGAGTCCCAGCTAGCTTGACCTTGAGTGTCTCCAGGGACGGGGCATCAATCTCTCTGGGCCACCTGTGCCAGTGCATCACTGCCCTTAATGTAAAAACTTCTTCCTACCCGATCTAAATCTCCCCTCTTTTAGTTTGAAACCATTTCCTCTTGTCCTGTCACCACAGACCCTGATAAAGAGTCTGTCCCCCTCTTTCTTATAGCCCTCCTTTAGATACTGAAAAGCTGCTATCAGGTCACCTCAGAGTCTTCTCTTCTCCAGGCTGAACAGCCCCAGCTCTCACAGCCTGACCTCACAGGGGAGGTGTTCCATCCCTTGGATCATTTTTGTGGCCTTCCTCTGGACATGCTTTAACCGGTTCTTAGGAATCACACAAGCTAGCAGCTGTCCAAATGCAGGTGGTTCCAGATCCACTGCTGATATGTTTTTTCATACCCTTTGGAATCTATAATTCCAGTGTTAAGAAATGAAAGGTTGTGTATGCCCTGCTACAGTGAGAATTGTGCCCAGATATAGCTTAATGCACAGCTGTACTTCTGGCTGGGGGTATGGTTTCACACAACACCTTGAGAAGAATGAATAAATCCTGGCCCTGCTGTTTCATTGGGACAAATTGTCTTCCTGCAATCAGAGCTGAAGTGAGGACAGTCAGGGAGACAGGGAGTTTGTGGTGATGGAGGGGAGGTAGCTACTAGTTCTGCTCACTCATAAACCAAGATTTCATTGACCAGGAGAAGTTCGGATGGCAAAAGTGTCGCAACAGCCAAGTTGCTTCTCAGCTGCAGGGGAAAGTGTCTGCGCGCTCTCATGGCGAGTATTTTGTGTCAGACCACCATCACGAGGACTCAGCAGCCCCGAGAGAGGGGCCAGCTTGGAAGCCTCGTAACTCTGGAGGAAAAAAAGATGGAAAAAACTCTAACGACTGTACTGGTATCATGATTGGTATTATAATTCCACAGTAAGGGATTCATGTTTTCATGGGTACACTATAAAAGTTAAGGAAAAATAAGAAAATACACATTCATTGGCCAGCTTGGTTTAATAATGTAGTAAGTATATAATGAAGGAAGCTATAATGAAGGAAGCTTTCAAAACAAAAGCAGAGCATGGATGGAAATGCAGGAGAAAATGCAAGGGGAACAACCTCGATGGCAGCAAAATTCCTCAGCTGGGCCTGAGGATGGGAGGGCAAAGGAAGGAGCCAGTGGGGATCGCTGCTGACTGCTGCCTCTAAAATGTCTGATAAGAACCACTAAACTCAAATTATTTAATGCCGGCACACACATTATAAAGACAAACTTGTTATTAATGGGAATGCTCTCCTAATACAAAAGGCAATGTGGGGTTGTTCTTGTTCTTGCTATATGTCTCATGAAATGACAGATGGTGACGGCTGAACTGCCTCTCCGTGCTAGGCTGACTATATGACGTTTCTGACTATAGAGATTTTTTTGAGAAAATGATTCTATTCCTTTGCATGATAATAAAACTCTTCATGGCACTCATTAAAAATGCTAAGGTTTCCCAAGTAGCTGCCATACCTTGCTCAGAGCACGGTTCTTTCCTGTTTTTCAGGCCCAAGCGTGTAGGGATGGCTGCATATATTTCCCATATCTTTGCAGCACTTTATGAACTGCTATTTCTCATCCAGGAAAAAGCCCGGGAGTGGCCTGATGTTTCCACCAGAAAACGTGGACATGGCCGTGCAGCACGTGAGCTGCCAGATGTGGGTGAGCCTAGCTCTGTACTGCCATTGTACTGTGAAAGCAGCAGCATCTCCTCGTGCAGGCTGGGAAGTTTCACCTTGAATCTCAACTAGAACAACTTGTACTGTGTTTTTCCTGGAGGACATGCAGTGCAAACTAACCAGTGATGGCAGAGAGATGGGCTGGATGTGACTTCCTCCCCCCACCTCTGACTCTGTAAAAGTGTGGAAATCTCACTTAGAGTCATATCTGAGCATCTCTGTGGATTTTCATAAATCTGTCAAGTTTTGCTCAACTAACGCTCAACAAGCACCACTGAGTTGTTTGGCTGAGACAGTCCAGCCCCACATTTCTCTTCTGGTAAAGGAGCTGAGAAGAAGCGGAGGGCAGAGGAGGAGAATATCAGCCCCAGCACAGCAGTCTGTGCCTTGTACTCCCATGCAGACTGGGGAGGTTCGCACGTTTTGAAAGTGGGGCTGCCCTCAGGGAAGCAGGAGAGGTTGATTGGAGCTGGCGCTGCGAACAGCACTTGGCTGCCTGAGCTGCCAGCTTCACTTAAGGACAGTATGGGCCCACGTGCTTCACACAACAGCATAGGCTATGGGTGTCGCAAAAATCAACCACTGCTGACAGTATGCCAATGGATAAGCCCAAGTCCAAAGCTGTTCCTTGAACTTTGAACACTGAACTCCACCTGAGTGCCAAATGCTGAGGTGGAGGATACCCACAGAAGCCTAGTTCGGAATATTCTTCCAGCTAAAGATCTGTTTTAAAATGGTACAAAAGTAGACATCTTAAACTTCTCTGTAATTTATCTATTTTGAGTTTCTTTCATCTTGGTGACTCAACAACCTGGCAGTAGAATGCTTCCATCATTCCCATCGTACAGGGCAGCACGCTTAAAGAAAGGGGAACCAATTATCTTGGTTACGTTGATCTTGCTGAATGACATCTTCCAGCAAGAAATGATGCAGCCAAGACTGTTTCTGGGCAATAAATATCTCTCATTTCCTTCAAAGCCACAAGTGCATTTTGCCCAGATGAAACAAGAGCATCAAGGCGGTGAGACCGGTGAGCCTTCATTATGTGACATGGCCACCATCCTCATCCCTCAGTGGGAAGCCCCAGGCACTTGTCCCTTTGTGGGCACCTGGCTGCCAAACAGAATCACAAAACGGTGTTAACTATAAAACTCCTTCACACATGGAGCTGCCCACTGGGATCATATGCATGTAAAAATTTTTACCTCAGACACTTTGTCTCCATCTCCTTCGTGTTTAATCCTTATGGCCTCCTTGCTCCTTCCCTCCCAGAACTTCACAGTCTACCAAATTTCTTGGTTTCAGAGCATGAACTTGAATTCAGAGATGCTGGGTGACTCCTGACAAGAGATTTGTAGAAGCGAATGTGTTTTTAAAGAGGACTGTTGCTGCTGGGATAGTTAGTTGTGTTACCTGGTCCCATAATCCCATCTCAGGGCTCATGTCTCTCTTTGGGAATGACGTCCTGCTGTGGGAGAGGCAGTTATTGAAGAAGACAGATAGAAAGAGATCAGACCAGCCTTGCACCCAAAATACAGTTCAAGTTTCTAGGAGGTGACTAATCTGAGGAAGGTGGGGAAAAAATGAAGACTGTGAGAAATGAAACAGCCAAACGAGACAATTCAGTGTTAACTGGGGGGGATTAAAGAGTCAGTCAAGGAAGAAGACAGGAATGTAGAGGGCTGCAGAAGATAACCACTGTCAGAGATCACTCAGTTGGTCCCCATGGCACCATTCTGCTCCTGAGATGGCCTTTGGTGCACGACCACACAGCATCAGAGACACCTGCCCTCCCAGCAAGCTGCACACACTGTCTCTCTTGAGCTCTGCTGGAACACGATAGGCAGCATGGTCAACCCTGCTGTGAGAGCCTGGTGTTGCTCCAAGCACATGCACACATCCTGGCTCATCAGTCTGCTGCAGGGCACAGCTAGCAGCACAGGTCTGTGTGGCAGCACCGGGAGGCAGGGGAATGCAGATGTGAGCTTTATTTCTGCCTGGGCAGAACAGACACAAGGGACATAGAAGAAAAGGCAAATTGGATGCAGTCTGACATTTCAAACTGCCCAAGTATGAGCCTATGAATTCAGACACAGTGCTGTCTGAGTGCTTACTGAAAACCTTTTTCCTCTTAGTCTCAGTTCCAATGTAACTGAAATGCACCACCAATCAAGCTTCAGTGAATCATATTATAGCATCATAGAACGGCCTGGGTTGAAAAGGACCCCAATGATCATCTAGTTTCAAGCCCCTTGCTATGTGCAGGATCCCCAGCCACCAGACCAGGCTGCCCAGAGCCACATCCAGCCTGGTCTTGCATGCCTCCAGGGATGGGGCATCCACAACCTCCTTGGGCAACCTGTTCCAGTGCATCACCACCCTCTGAGTGAAAAACTTCCTTCTAATATCTAACTTAAACCTCCCCTGTCTTATCCTTTCAATATGTATGACTGTGGAAAAGACAGTTTTTTAAAATCACTAGTGACCTTTTGGGATATCTATCTAAATCAAGAGCAACAAGGGACTAAGGGCAGGTCCTGGATTGAGATGGGCATGTGCCAATGGCTGAAATAAAGGAAATTGCCATGAGCCTGCTGAAGAGCTGAAAGCCCTGACTTCTCCCTCCAAATCTGTCCACGTGAACAAAAAAAACAACCTCAACTTTTCAAAGTTTAATGTCTCTCAAATTCAAGTCTTTTTAAGATGCCTCATATTGAACAGGCAAAAGGAAGGCACAAAGGAGTTGTAGGTAACTTCTGGGACAATTAGATCAAATGTATGTATTATTTTTGGAATCTTACTTTGAAATTATCCATAATTTCATCAACTGGCTTTTTTTCCTAATGTTTTTAAACAGTTGTGGTTTGCATTTTTAGAAGAAATGGTATCAATGATCTTTTATCTAAATTTAGAAACAGGGAGTAGCTTTCCTTGTTCCTCCAGCCACCACTGAATCAAGGAGGATTAAGCAGTGTGCAATGTATTTCTCACTCATGCCCACTTTGCCCTTTTTTTCCCTTGGAAAGTTATGGCCTCTCCTTTTCAGCTGACATTACACTCCAGTCATCAGCATTGGTGCTGAAAGCTAGGCTAGCATTTGTGGCAGCAGCTACTTCTCTATTAAATCCTTGTGCACCATGAAAAATGCCAATTATCCTCCAGTCTCAGCACCCAGACCCTGAGGGGTTGGTTAATGGCGACATCCAAGCCATAGAGAACTTGTTGTCGGAGCAAACTTCTTCCTGGAGTGATAACACAGGCACAGGATATCATCTGTGACCCAGGGACCTACTTCCTTAGTGAAGCCAGGCAGCCAGAAGCTAATCATTGGGAAGGGGAACTATGTCAGGTCTAGAGACCCCTGACCACATGGAGCCCTGCTGAGGAGGCGAAGTTATTGGCGATAATGAAGGCCCAGTTGAAGTTCTTGCGAAAGCCCTCTGTCATCCACAGTTTATAAACAAAAGGGGAATTTTGCCCTCTATCTTGAGAGGGTTGTTAGCTGGAACTAAATTTTCCATCAAATCCTCTAAGTTTTGCAGAGGTCTCTCATAAGAGCTAGGGAATTCATCTGCAGCTTACTCAAAATAAAATAAAAAATAAATAAATAAATAAAAGATTTTAATGAATAAAATACAAACCGGAGTAATAAAGTAAGCATGGTAGATTCAGCATTATTTGTTTTTACATTGATTTTATGCTGCCCCCACAAATTCAATATACCACAGCTTTGTATATTAAGAAAACATGTGCAACGTGGAAAGTATTAAGGAAATGTTGTATGGGTTGCGTTAGAGGAGGGTCGTTGTTTCTGGCTGTCTGAGAAGCTGTCTGGAGTAGAGGAATGTATGTGTCAGCTGATTAAGACCACAGAAGCGATTAGCAAGGGAACTGTTAACAGCGCTCCATGTCAATGCACATCTTTAGGTTAAGGAGTTAATTGCCTCTCTCAAAACTGTGGTTTCAAGACTTCTGCAGACCTGGGAAGAAAACGCAGTGGCGGTTTACACTTGATCTGCATTTTTCAAAATTTGTTTCACGAGTACAAAGGCTAGAAACTTTTATTTCTAATGCTAAGCATTTTAAAGGCCACAAACTACACGTGTTTACACATTACCTCCTCTGTTTGCAAAACCTTTTTCTTTTTAATGAAACTCTTTCTTGATTTATAAAACATGCTTCTCCAAGAGTTAAAGTACAGGTACAATACTGCACCTTCTGCTGAAGCACTGATGTGCGGTGTCCCTTTCACAAAGCTTCCCAACCCCTGGCAACAAGTGTTTGCCAGTCCTCCCTTTCCATCTTCTTCCCATCTTCATAAACCTGAAGAAATAAATGAATTTTTAACTGGCGATACCCCATCCCTGGAGACATGGCAGGTCAGTCTGGACAGGGCTCTGTGCACCCTGATCAAGTTGTAGGTGCTCCCGTTCATTGCAGGACAGTTGGACTAGATGGCCTTTAAGGGTCCCTTCCAACTCAAACCATGCTATGACTCTAATAGGTCAAGATCTGAGAGGCTGAAAAAAGGGAAAGACCTGTAACTGAAAACTCTTTGGTGTCCTCCTGCTGCCAGAAGCCATTCTGGTGGCTGCTATCTGGTGGTGTGTCCTGGGGAGTCTGTATCTCCCTGTCAGCCTGATATCTTGCCTGGACCTCAGGACGGTTGCACCAAACCCAAGCCACTGCTCTTCAGCTGAAAGATAGAGGTGGCACCCCACAGGAAAAACCAGGTAGTCTTGCAAGAGACAAGACTCAGGCCAATTGAGACTTCTGGAGGTTCTCCAGAGATAACCCAGAAACACAAAGGAAATCAAAGGTGAGACATGAATCCAACAGAACTGTACCATCTTTAAGGAAACATGCCAAAACAAAGTGACTGCTATGGACTGTCTTTTACTGCTGCTCTTAGGAGAATTGCATCATACTAAGCTAAACTTGGGGTGAGCAGGTACCGCTGCTCCCTGTGCTGCAGCCTGTAGGCAAATTAAAACCAACAAAAGCTGGAATCAAACAGAGAAAAAATAAATAGTAGTTTGGTTCAGCTTCTCTGCTCCCACTTTACCCAGCATCCCATACACTGCAATCACAGAGATACACAAGAGGCACGATCTATAATCAAGTGACTAGAATCTGGAACTGGTCTTTCCAAACTATATGTGCTGGGAATGACAGCCAGGGTTGCAGACACTTGGTGCCACTGCCAATAGCTGCTTAATGCAGCCTCAAGTTCCTGCAAGAGTGAGGCACCAGCAGGTTTAAACA
Organism: Tragopan temminckii; assembly: GCA_028571105.1. Lineage (NCBI taxonomy): Eukaryota > Metazoa > Chordata > Aves > Galliformes > Phasianidae > Tragopan > Tragopan temminckii. Next base: position 10,049 of record JAOWBP010045438.1, read on the forward strand.
GTGAGCAATGTTCTCTATGACCTAACAAGATTCTTCAGCAGAACTGACTCAAGCTTGCACAGACACTAACGGAATCAGGGGTTTATTTCAATACTTCTTTTTTCTTTTTTTTTAAACAGCTGGTCTTGTCTTCTTTAGATATGAGTTCTCCTTGAGATATTCTGCATTTAATTATCAGTTGGGACAGAGAGCTTGCAAGCACAGCTGTTATTGCAACATCTTTGCATGCTTTGACTTTCAGGCCCAGATGGAATGAACTGTGTGAAAACGAAAAATCAAGAGTAAAACAAACTTTCCCAAACTTTCAAAACAAGTCGACGTGAGGAACAGGCCAGGTCAGACCAGATGGGCTGTGGCAGTGAGTCAGAGGGCTATGTGGTGGTGACACCGCACCATAGTACTCTGCCTTTGCAGGAACATGGCAGGAATGGGCTGCCGTAAGCCCCCATGGGGGTGAGTGAGGGCTTGACTCTGTGCTGATTTGGTCAAGCGCCCTTAATTCCTTTAATGACTGGGGCCTGTAGTAGCTGGGGCTTGTTGATGACGTTGTTTGCAGAAGGTATTTGGCTGTTGAGCCTGGCACAGATGACACTATGGGCTCCTTGTCTTGTGTGCTAAAGCTGTGCTGAGTATGACACTGCAGGGCAGGGGTGGGGGCATCCCCTCCCAGCACACAGACGCCAGAACCTGCAGTGTCCCTTTGGGCCAGGGCCTGCAGGCAGGATGGCCCTGTGACAGCGTGCCCTGTGGTGGGTTCATAACAATGAGCAGCTCAGTTCCACTAAGCTGCTCCTTCACTGCTCCACATGGGTCCCCACTGCAGGCAGCAGCTCCCCCAGCCCTTCTGCTCCACCGTGGGCCCCTCTCCATGGTCTGCAGCTGTGGCCCAGGGCTGCTCTTGTAGGGGATCTCCAAGGGCTGTGGCTTATTGAGGCCTCATCCACTGCTGCACTGTGGGGCATGCATAGAGCCAAGGCAGAGGCTGACAATGGGCTTCACCTCCCCTTGCCAGCCAGGCAAAAACCAGGCAACTATCCAAAATCTCCACCTCTGATGCTCCTGCTCCCCACGTGACTGCCACCCATATGCACTTATCATCCAGTGCTCTCTGATGGCCAGCACTAATAGCCTCACAGCAAACCAAAGGATGTGATTGCTCTGGATTAAAAAGACCGAATTCTGGCCAGGCTGGTGACAAGGCATTTCTATTTCTCGAGCTGATTAACAGCACTGCCTCAAGATGACTTAAAGCACCAGTGCTTGGGCCATAGAGAGATGCTGAGAGCCTCCTGCACCCAGCTCTGTGCCCACCAGCACCAGGGCACAGCAGGAACTGGCCTCCAGAAGCACTCATCCTCATCTCGTCCTCTTTGTGCAGAAGGAACCCAGATGACACCAGAGCTTTAACTCTTGCTTAGGTGGAATTAAGCAAGATTAATCTCAGCCCTGACAGCTTCCCAGGGACACAGAAAAGAATGTGGCAGAGAAGGATTCGAATCCAGATTTCCTTGGCTTGTGCCCTGATGCTGGGACAATCTTTCCTCTCAGGGGGTAGGCGCCTGAGAGCCAGACTCGTCTGCAGCATCAGTAGTGAATAATCAAACACCGTGACAAGTAAAGACAGCCTCAAGCACTTTCTGCTCTCAGAATTAATCAGATTATTTCCCTAGGATAATATTTTATTAATGCAACTGTAACACATTCCATTAATACATTTATTTATAAGCCTGTCATAGGCTTCTACTATTATGCACTGCATAGGTTGCTGCTTTACGAGGGTCAGCACTTGCCTCCATTGGCATTGGTGGAAGTTTTCCAGTTGTCTTCATGCAAATGATGGATCAAGTCCAGACCTTCCAATCCTCTTCTCAGATGGTTACAGAGAAGAAGGAGGGCCAAAGAATCCAGTTCCCAAGCTTAGAGGACTGGATTTCTAGCAAGGCAGGATTTCAGACAGCTTTATGGAACTCTTAGAGCCCGTGAGGGAAAATAATCTCTCTGACTAGCTCATCCTGTGTTAGCTTTCCAATTCAGCTCCCAAACTCTTGAGCCAGGGCAGTCCATACTTCATCAGTTTACTGAGCCCTACTGCACCTGCCACATACACATTATTAGGTCACTGCTGATCAAATAATTCAGCCTCTCTGAAATGACCGTACTCAAGAAGTGGGTTATGTGCTGAGGTCAGGATTGTTTGCTTCAAGGTTGGTGGTACTGGTCAACGTTGTTGGGTTAGGCACATTTTGATGGAAGAAAAATTGTTGAAGAAACAGGCTGGCTTTGTCAGAAACATAGACTGTGATTTATCTGCCCCCAAAGTGCTTTCAGAACAAAGACCACTGTTCTCTAGCATCCCCAGGACACAATAACAAGAATTCAGCTTTATGAGTTTTCCCCATAAGAACATGAAGCTAGATAAAGGGATAGCAATTGATTTGCTAAATCTGAAATATACACAGGCTACAATATATCATCAAAATACAGCAAAGAATGTCTTCTAATATCTTTACAAATTTGAATATGGTGGTTAGTACAGAAGCACTTCTAATGGGACAATACTGATGGATATTGGATGGCTATGTCCTCTTTAGGAAAGACAAGCTGGTGAGACAAGGTGGAGTTGCTCTTTATGTGAGTGAGTAACTAAAATGTATTCAGCTCCACTTGGTGGAGAATGATGAACAAGTGGAGAACTTGTGGGTTAAGAATTAAGGGGTGGGCTAACATAGGTGACACTACTGTGGGTGTGTTCTACAGGCCACCTCATCAGGATGAAGAAGTGGATGAGGCCTTCTACAAACAGCTGGAAGTAGCCTTATGATTCTTGGCAATGTTTCTCAGGGGGGACTTCAACCATACTGATACTTGTTGGATAAGCAACATGGCCAGGCAGCTCTTTCAATGCGTTGATGGTAACTTTCTGATGCAGGTGATGAGGAGGGGTGTGCTACTCGACCTTGTTTTTACTAACATGGAAAGGCTGGTCAGAGACGTGGTGGTTGGGGGAAGCTTGGGATGCAGCAAGCAGGAGATGGTGGAGTTCAAGATCTTGTGTGGAACAAGCAAAGCAATAAGTAGGAATGCTACCCTGGACTTCAGGAGAGCAAACCCTAAGAGTAAGAAATTGGGGAAAGGTGGCAAGAGGACTGTGGGGATGAGCAAGGAACTCATGGATGAACTGAAAGAAAAGAAGAAGGTCCACAAAATGTGGAAAAAGGGCCTGTCCAGCTGGGAAAAATATAGGAATGTTATCAGGGCCAGTAGGGATGCAATGAGGAAGGCTAAGGCCCTCTTGGAATTAAATCTGGAAAAGAAGGTAAAAGATAACAAGAAAAGGTTTTTTTAAGTATGTCAACAGTAAAAAGAAGACTAGGGAAAATGTGGGCCCCCTACTAAATGAGGTAAGTGCCTTGGTAACGGGATACTAAGAAGGCAGAAATTCTGAATGCCTGCTTTGCCTCAGTCTTAACTGCTAAGAATAGTCCTCAGGAATTGCAGACCCTGGAGGTAAGAGAGAGAGTCTGGGTAAAGGAAAACTTCCTGTTGGTCAAGGTGGATCTGGTCAGAAAGCCACTTAGCCAAAATCAGTGCACACAAATCCATAGGCCTCCACTTCCAGTTATATCAGTTAGAATATTTTGATTTAGAATAAAAACTGTGCCAGATAATGAAGCATTCCCTGAAACTCTTATTTGTTTTTGGGAAAGAAAAAGGATACTGACTGAACCTGTTTGAAGTTTTCTATATGGCTATTACCTACACATTAGATACAACACTGTAGGACTACAGTAGTGCAGTACAGTAGTTATATGTGTATCAAAAGCTGAGCTCTACAGCTGCATGCCTGCTCTCTCAGAGTATTGACCAGTATTAAAGCTCCAGCTGCTGGAAGCAAGGGATTAGATAAAAGTAAGCTTAGATTTAATTATGAAAAATCAGTGGTCAAGCATTAGAAAGGGGCCCTAGATAAGGAGTAAAGATTCAGGGCCAGAAGTCACATTAAACAAGCGTCCCATTTCATTTTTTGTTCTTGCTCTTTAGAAGCCCACCTTGTGTATCTGAAAGCTGGATTCATAGGTTTGAATCACCAGGAGTTCAACACCTTGTCCAACACGGCTTGGTGCAAGTTAACATCAAACCTTTTAAAGTGAAGTTGTTTTTCCTGCTTGTTTCTTAAGTCCTCAGAGAGCTTCTCTAATTTAATCTACTTTTACATTTCATTCAACTTGCACAATGCAAACAGGCCGGTCTTCCTGAGCACTGCAGCTAGCTCAACCTGCAGAATTACTGCTTTAAACTTTCAGCACCTGTTTACAGCAAAATTACACATACAGCAAACAAATTCACATTCCCTAATTTGACACCCACTTCCCATTGCATTAAATATAAAACAAAAAAGAACTTCTTTACTGCGAGAGCGACAGAGCTGCCCATTGAGGTGGTGGAGTCTCCCTCTCTGGAGTTATTCAAGATCCATCTGGACACTTTCTATGCAATCTGCTGTAGGGAATCTGCTTTAGCAGGGGGTTGGACTAGGTGATCTCCAGAGGTCCCTTCCAGCCCCTATAGTTCTGTGATTCTGTAAAATACACATACTCAAACAGTTGGCAAAAAAATAACAGCCAGTTACACACCCATCTAGACTGAGGATTGACGTAAATAACTTGCACCCATCCAACAGATCAGAGGACTGTACGGCAGTTGATGAACAACTGACTTGATTTCTTTTAGACAAAAGCTGAATTTGAGGCCTGAATTGTTATTTCTTCCCTAATGATACCAGACAACTACGTAAGGCAAGTTAAACAGTGATTTCTGAGTGCAGGAATGAGAGCAAGTCTCAGAAGGCTTTGCAAACTCAAAGAGAAGCAATAAATACACCTATTTAATAGGAATAAAAATTGAGATATTTATTAATTTGATTAGAACTAATTTTGATGTCTCAGTCTTCTCCCGCCTTTGATCCTGCTCCTATTTCTTCTTGAGACTAAATAGTTTAGAATACTAATGAAACACCTCCGGATGTAAAAGCTGCCAGCGGAATTCTCCTTCGGTCTGTGAGTTTCCAGAGCCCAGGCTCAGCGTGACCATTACCATAAGCTGCAGAGCAGCTCGGGAGGTTGGGATTTGCCCTCTCAAGCGGTGCTCACAAGCAGTGCCGTTATCTGAGCGAGTGGAAATCAAAACAGCTGAGGTCAGAGGACAATTTTTATCTGTCTGAAGACACACATTTTTAAGCACTGCTTTTCAGTGAGATACGGGCTCTCAGTCAGCCAAGGCCTGATGTTTCATTTCCAGCACATGCAGAAACTTTTCCATGCAGCTCACTGAGAAACGCCTGGTTACAGAACACGCCTTCCATGGGACAGGGTGGCTCACATACTCTTCTGATGGCTTAAAAATGTTATTGCTCTCAAATGATGCCTCAGGTTCAATGCAAGCATTGAGAAAAGAGTGACAGACAGAGATTCACACCTCCGTTTACAGGAATGTACAGTGCTATTTAAAAATCTCAGATGTCTAGAAATGTGGTTGATGCCCTGTCCCTGGAGACACTCAGAGTCAGGCTGGACGGGCTCTGAGCACCTGATGTAGCTGTAGGCATCCCTGTTTACTGCAGGGGAGTTGGACTAGATGGCCTTTAAGAGTCCCTTCCAACTCAAATGTTTCTATGATTCTATGACATCTGGACCATCAGCTCCACATGGTCTGCATTAGTGTGGCTGAGTCTCAGAGATTATTTCTGTAACTTCTTCCAAACTCTGTCAAGTGCTCCTGAGTGTCTGCACTCATGTCCTTAGCAGAGCACAGGTTTCCACAGATGGTTTCAGTACATGGCCCGCAGAGCTGACAGGCCACAAGAAGTCACCAAACTGCATCCCGCCAACATGTTGTGAAGAGCCCTCTGCTCTGCCACCTGCAGCCCAGTCTGCTTCCCAAAACCACCCAAACCAGAGCAAAGCCACGAGCCCAGCCAAACAGAGCAGCCAGGCCTCCCAGACTGCTGGCTGGGAGCCAGTCAGTGCTTGGGGTCTGCTCGGACTTTCCAGCTCACACAAAAGCCAGAGATCTAGTAACAGTGCCATCACTCTTGTGGCTGTACCACCACTGCTTGCCATTTCTTGTCCAGGGATATCTCAGGCTCTGGTGTCTGGGTTATCACAGAATCATACAACCATATCATCATTAAGGTTGGAAAGACCACTAAGATTATCTAGTCTAACCGCCAGCCCATCACTACCATACCACTAAATCATGTCACTCAATGTGAGATGTACGGAGCATGACATGTCAGTCTGTGGGCAGATCTGCTGGGCAGGTTGGGTCAGCATGTCACCTTGGCAAGGTCCAACATGACCAGTGACTTCAGCAGCATTGGTTTCTTTAGTGCCCAGAGTAAGACACCCTGAAGGAGCCTCTTTGTGTTGACTGGGAGCGATGTCCGCCAGCACGGCTCCCCATGTGCTCATGGCTTCGGGATGTGCACACCCCACTGACCTGAGGTGGCTTCTATGAAGGGAAATTACTGCAAGAATTCCTTAATGAAATTGGAAGGTATCATTTCTCATTGACTATTTAGTGACCTTTAGGAAAAGCACAGGTCTGGGAAACAAGGCGCAGGTAAAATCACACGCTAGCTTTTCTCTTGTAGATAAAAGCATGAAACCTATAGCAAACAATGAACACTTTGTATCAAGCTGCTGAAGGCGAGTATCATTGATTTAACATAACCTCACTCTGTGACAGACAGCATGAACTACTTAAAGAATTAAGTGACCTTGGAATGAAATAGCTTGTATATCAAGTGGCAGTCCTACATATAATCCTCCTGATAGTGAGGTGTTCAGCAGAGCTTTTTTAAGCATATTACTTTGGTGTGTGGGGCTGGAGCAAAGTGGTGGAGATGTAGCGACTCCTCTGCCACCTCAGAACCGTGATTACTTCATCTGTTCCCAAGTGATATTTTCTCTTCATCTTGCTCCCACCCTTACAGGAGACTGACACCATTCCCATTTTTCCCCTTGCCTGACCCTTCGTGATAGCTGCTGTCATAGGGCTAGACACACTACCACTGCTCCATTACTGCCCTTCTCCACAGACAAGGAGGGGCTGTGGCAGACAAGTTACCTTCACGTTTCCTCCATTACGTCCGTGCTTCATTGAATACCACAGCACAGTGATGAGTAAGTTCCTTTAACAAACCAAGGACAGGAAGTAAAAAGTGACATTTCTTGTGATGTGCGGAAGCAGCCTAGCTAAGGAAAGAATCACCCTCTTTCTCTCTCCCTCCCATGGAAGTAATACGTAACCCTGATCCTGTCAAGCCCATCACATTTCTGATGCATAAAGCATCTTCAAAATGTCCTCACAAAGACCTTTTTCCTGGCTCTCGCTATTTAAATTAGCAATCAACAGGTGTAAACCAACTTGGGATGTAACTGGGAATTCGGATGCGACACTTAGCAGACTACTGGATTGGTGCAGCTGGGACACAGCTAACGCCACTGTTTCCAGACATACTGCAGGAATACTGTGAATTCACTAGTGTGCTGTGATTTGACCTCACGTACCCAAGGCCTCCTGCTCAAGTATAAAGAAACGGCTTTTGAAGCTTCTATTTCTTTTCTTTCTCTTTTCCACCAATACCTACTTTTCTAGAGCAGGAAGATGCATCGTTTATTTCTTAAGAAATATAACGGGAATCCAAACATGGAAAGGCAACCTGGAATTGCATGAAGGCACCCTGGAGTGCCATACAACTGTAAAAATTAAGAATGGAAAAGTCATCTAAATCCATTCTGCTGCCAATGCTGAACAGCTCCCTACAGGATATTTACAAGTTTTTAGCGCCTTGGCCTTGTGCCTCACGTGCACTAGAGACATATTTCCAGGCCAATAAAACATCCCTTGTCGTGGCTTAAAGCTGTAAGAATTAATTTATCACTAATTATTTCCTGTTTAAAGACCTGCTCTTTGGATAGCTGGGACATAATTCTTGAAAATCACACTAGTTGAAGTAGAAGTGCACCATCCCCTCCAGCTTGCTGCCTATAAAGGCCAGCCCTTCAGACATTTTACTTCTCTCTATTTAGTTTCAACTCTCACAGCTGATGGGCTGCCCTTGGGACCTACCTGTCAGCCTAGGGGACAGAGAACAATTGCTGGGGTGCAGGGAACAACTTGGTTCCTTTCTCTGCCCTCCTTGAGAACCTTCAGGCCAAGGGTGTGGGACACACATGGAAGGGCTTTTCCTGTGTTTGTGCTGCCAGGGTGAGAGAAAGATATACCTCTTCAGGCTTATCACGGAGCTAAGCCTGAACTCTGACAACGTGAGGCCTGACAAAGGAAAGATGAAGGTCTGACTTAACAGAAACCTAAGGAAATATGATTTCACTTTAAATAAATCTCTCTTTGTCTCTTCCTCACGTACACACAGTCCCAGCCTAAGTGATTTCATCTTTCATAGTTGAAGGTCAGCCATCTCAAGCCTCTATTTTTTCCATACTGAGTCACAGTTACTACCCTCCTGTCAGATCTGTACAGTCAACATCCTAAATAAACCACAAAAGCAAGGAAATTTGAAGTTATTGGACACTTTTATTTTAATGTAGCACCCGGTTCCATATCACATACATTTTCCAAAATTAGATGGGCATAGTATAGAGTGCTATACATTTTGTAGCTTACCACATGGACATTCTGCAGCTGTGAAAACAAATTGCTTAAATCTGGCTATCTACTTCATAAGTTTAAATTCAAATATATAATAGCTTCAGGGTATTTTTTTTTTATTAATAACGATAATGCTTGCAATACCATTTTTGCATTAAAAAATCAATAACAGAGTAAAACATAATGCATATGTTCATAGCACGTTATCAAGAAGATAACTGGAAAAAGCCTTAAACTACATAATTTCTTCTCAAAGGTACTACATCATTTGGAGATCTTTTTCCTAAAAAAATAGTTTTACTCTTCAGTCAATAAAATATGTGACTTAACTAGGGCCTCTTTCCCATCTGACTTTCATAACTCGTGTATTTTCTTGTCAAGGACTGTGCTTGCTGAAGGCCAAAGGACTGACGGCGCTGGAAAAAAGAGACCCCCTCAACCCCTGGCTTGAATCTTCCAGGCTGTCTTTCTCCTATCCTGGAAGCCCCAGAGGGAGGAAGGCAGCTTACATACCAGTGAAAGGCAATTTCCTTATCATGTCCACCCTAAATGTTCCTGTGAAATCTTCCAACCCCAGCCATCCCAGTAGAGTTATTTTCAGTCTGAGTCATCATCGCCCTGCATTGGTTAGCCCTGACAGCACTGAGCTGTGCACACATCAATGAAAGCTGGGCAAGTTCCTCTCTCCAGCATGGCTACAGAGTTCCTAGCAGTAACAGTACTGCTGTACACACAGGAAAAGTTCAGAGACAAGCTTGTGAGTTGAGAAGGACATTTGCCAACTTACCAACAACAGGACTTGATCCACTAATTCATTAACATTTTTGCTACATCAGCAAAACTCTCTGGAAGAGAGAATGGAGAACACTCGGGAAAGAGGTGATACCGTTTCCTCTGCATTCTAGTATTAATTTAATAAATAGGAGAAGGGCATTGATCACCAAGGACTGATGTTTTTTTCACAGACAGTTTGTTCAAATAAATGCTGAACATACTGAAACAAATACAGAAAGTTATCAGATGTAACAAACACAAACAGATCCATAAAGAAGTGCATGATCCCTGGAGGTGTTCAAGAAACATTTAGATGTTGTACTGAGAAACATGGCTTAGTGGGAAATATTGGTTGATTGTTGGACCGGATGATCTTAGAGGTCTTCCAACCTATGATTCTATGATGTGTGAGTGAAAACTTACACATGCAATCTCACTCTGAGGAAGATCCTTATCTGGGATGTGCAATAGCCTCTTTAGGACCCTGCTCTGGCCAGTCTTGTCTTGTGGACAAAACTATTTAACTGTCCAAACTGGAATAGCTATAGGAAAGCAAAGACATAAAAAGGGGCACCTTGCATGGTCAGTGCGTGCTCCCAGATGTTAGGAAACTATTTTCTAGCTTCTCTTCTTGGTTATCCTACCTTGCTGGAGATGCTCTGCTTTGTACTAATGCTTACAGAAAACGTGAATAATGCAAGATTTGGTGTGTGGGAAGCTGCTCTTGCTCCCTAGTTAGGCACAAGCAGGTCCCAGCTTCTGT
>JAOWBP010045479.1:0-20255 GCA_028571105.1 Tragopan temminckii
CGGCCCGCAGCCTGCGCGCGGAGGGACGGGAGGAGCCCGGCCGAAGGCTTTCAGCGCAAGACCGAAGCGCCCGTTGCCCTGAGCTGGCGTTAGGCGGCGGGTAGCTCGCAGCTCCCTGCCCGATACAGAGTAACGTGGGGGGAAGACTTCCTTCCAAATGATGGGAGGCGTGCGGGCGGTGTCGCGTCTCTGACCCGACGGCGGTGCGGGGTCTCGTGTCAGCCTCACCTTCTGGGGCAGAGAGCCTTCTTCCCTTCAGAGTTTCAGCATCGAACCGAAAGGCGTCCTGAGGGGGGTTGGACTCGATGATCTCTGGAGGTCCCTTCCAACCCCTACAATTCTGTGATTCTATCCGTGTATGAAAGTGCTGCAGGTACCCAAAAGACACGAGAGGATATCTTTGTGTTACGAAATGAAATTGTCCAACGCTGGGATGTGTACATTTTTTGTGTTACGTTTTTGCTGGCCGTTCTGCAATTCCAACCACCTGCAGGGTGGGCAGAGCACGGTAATCTTGGCGATTAGTAGCCAACAGCGGAAACGTGAGGGAGTATTTGGAAAAGACTGTGAAGATGAGACTATAAATCAATGAGCTCACGATTGACTTCCACGCACCAACTCTGCTAGTTCAAAATAAAGCATTGTACCATTGGCAGTTGGAGGAAATGATCAGATTGTTTTTTGACTCCCCCCTGGCATAACATAAGGAGGCAAAAGAGAAGGCTTTGAGGTGTGAATGCCATTATCCACTGTATTTGAGAGTGTTCCAATAACACTGGGGTCTCCCTGTGCGTCACAGCCAGCTATGACCCCATGCAATCTCCTGGTTGCACCCAGGGAAATAAAACCTGCCTTCAGGTCCAAGCACGTCCCTTCATCCAGCACAACCGCTCCAGGATCTGTGCTGTTAGAGCTCAGTCTGCCCCGTCCCAAACTGCTTTGTCTTAGATACGGTTACACGCCGTGAAAACAAATCTCTCCTGCTATTAATAACCTCCTAATGTACTCAGTTACGCTGCGCATTAAAGCTTACCAATACTCAGATGAAGTGGTACAGCTTAAAAGGAAGTAACACACTCACTATTGGCAACTAAGTAGTAACTGACGGATACTATCTAATTGCTTGAAAACGCATTACTTTTTATTTAGGAGATGAGCTACACAGAGAAATTCTTATCCAGTGCTTCAACATCAGTTTTGCCAATGCAGATGAAAAACTGGGTAAGAGGCTCCATGAGCTGGCTCTGTGTAGTTCCTGCCACATTCCACTGTTCTTTAGAAAAGTACAAGAATTAGAAACAGCAGCCTGATTAATGTCTGATACCAGCCTGCTACTTTTGATCTGAATAACAAAATTACCATTCTTACATTAGAAATGTACATGCAAATGTAAGTACAAATTGCAGCCGTTTATATATGTGTGTGTGTGTGTGTGTGTATAAACATCTCTTAATGCATTTGTTTATTGAGCTTGTAAGCTGCATGCAAGTAGCCATAGGACTGCACTCAGATTTTGGTAAAGTCCATTGTATGGATGTGAATGTATGCAGCAGGCTACCTAAGAGCCATTAGAAAACCTGCAGATTAAGCTACAATGAAACATGTCAGCTAAAACTACATATACCTCCTTATATTGCTGAGCATAGGCAGAAATTATGTGCATCAGCTGACTTTAGTTTTCTTAAAAATGTTTCCAGCACTCATTCTGCTCACACACAAGCTTGGTGTAAAACCCCTTATAAACAGGTTCCCAATTTGAGTACATCCCATATTATTAATACCAAAACTGTGATCAGATGGCCTGTGAGCACTGTGTTCAATTATTACTACTTTTGGAAATTGCCTTCTGGAGTTCATCTTCCTACATCACCCCAAAAATGGCATTTGCCTTGTTCCATAGGTGCTGTTAGTCTGCCACCTCATTGATGGTGTCAGCAGAATGTACATGAGCTGGAAGCACCCTTATATGGGAGATGCTTCCTTCTGTCAGGATTATCATAACGTGTATGCAGAAATATTATTCATGTGATGGACACATTTCCTTGGCTGCCACAATACATGCCTGACACTGTACTTGCTTACTAACAACCGTGCATGCATCTACAGGAAGTTTCCACTTGCTTAAATACCTCTTCCACGGACAGTGCTCTGAGATGGCACCAAGTTCAGAGGTGTAATTGCAGCAGATAGGATTTTTCCTCCTTGCCCTTTACAGGAAACTACTTACCAGCCCTCCTGCGTGTACTTCCATGCACTCTGTCCTTGCTGATATGTCTCCTGTTGTTTTAACATGCCCTAAGGTCCCACAGCTAGGCCTTACAGACAGACATCACCAGGACTGGCAAGCTGCTAGCTTAACACCAGGGAAAGAAAATACACAGAACTGGGAGAGGTCTTTATACTCGATTTTTCATAAAATGTGAGAACTCAACAAGCAATAGATAGGTACTGATGCCAGCTACGTGGTCATGTTTCATGTGCCACTGGTGCTAAAGGGGACTGGCTGCTGGTCATTGAATCAACCAGCACCTGGTCAGTTTCAACTCCTTGCCAAGTAGCATATGGAACGACCAGGAGATCCTCCCAGAAGGGCTTCACTGGAACAGTACCCCAGTTCCAGGGCTGCAGCAGAAAGAAAGGTATATGAAGGAAAGACAGTCACCCACATCTCGGTGTGATTTCTTCCTACTTCTGCAATCCTACCTGGGATTGCAGAAAACAGCAGTGCTGCAGCACTGCTCTCTGAGTCTCTGTGCAAGTATTGCACTTTTGGAGCTAGTTGAAGTTTCAGGACACGCTTCTGTTTGCCGGCTTGTGAGAGCAATGCAGATTACCTCAATGGTTCTTACTCGTGAACAAAAAAATTGTTTCTGAAAAGAAAGAGTCTTCCTTATCTCTGTTAGACGTGTTGCTAACTAATATTTTAGCATTCAGTTCCACATGGCGCTTGCTGGCAGAGCACACAGTGTTTAAACCTACATGACTAATACTTTTTCAGGACAATAGGACAGACCTAAACTGCAGAGAAATGTAATTCAACAGCTTGTCCTCTTATAAATGCTAATTGTGGTTAAATAAAGGTGGGAGTCATGTCTTCCTTAAAAGCAAGAAAGTACAAAGGTACTTTTGAGACACTAGCAAACATTTTTTACCATGCAGTCCAGAGTCTGAGGCTCAGATTCATAACTAATGAAAATGAAATGTCCAGGGACTATATGTAAAGAACAGCTGATAGTTGTCCACATTTTGGTATGATGCTCAGTATGAAAAAAAGGTGCATACCTTTGGAAGATCAAATGCTACATTTTTGAAGAGAAATTTAGAAATGTTCATCCAAAATGCATTGTGCAAGTTACACTTACAGAGCAATATGCTTTAGAGATAATAGTGCGCTCTTACATTTTCAGTCTGTGCAAACATACAGTTGTCCATCAGGATCGTTTGGAGTAGGCATTCACCTGGTTTGGGGAGCTGAAAACATGCCACAGTTTTACTTGCAAGAAAAGCCATGGCAAAGTTCAAGCAGCTTGGTAAAATTCCAGGGAGATCCTGCAGCTTTTCAAGGCTAGCAGCTTAGACTTACCTCTGAGAGCGATTTTACCAGGGGAGGTAAAAAGGAGCTGCAACTAGAGATTCTTGTTTTAACTAGAGAAAATGAAAATAAAAACAAATCTATATTCTTCTTAATTGGCTCATGCCAGAAATAGGCAATGGTTCTGTTTGTCCACAGATGTGCCTTTCTGCTGCAGCCTGTGCGCATCCAGAAGTCAGCACGCAGAGCGGCCATGTACAACACAAAGTGCAAAAGCTGCAAGAAAACAAAGTAAAAAATGTCAATGTGGACAAATCCTTCCACATGGTCTTCAGAAGCAGTAGCAGGACACAATGACTTTAAAAAAAAAAAAAAACACACAGCAAAAAAAAACCACTAAAGTTTGTACTTTAGGAAATCATCAATGCTTAAACAAAACTTAGAACATTTGATTTGTAATGATTCTGTTTCCTACTTAGTATTTGGCAGATGTTCATTGGTTTGGATTTTGTGGTTGGAGTTTAAGTGTTTTTTCCCCCTTGAGTTTTTATAAAAAAGTGGAAAAATCTGATTAGGCTGAACATAGCCGTTGTGATCAGAAAGCTGAAGCAATGAGCTTTGTTACGGATGTCACTAATGCAGATACCCTGCAACGCAAACTCTCCTTCTTCCTTGATAGACAAAAAAACAGAGGTAGCATCCTTTGGTAGTGTCTTACTCCTGATCTGGCAGTACAGTGCCTGCTTTCAGTGGTGCCATAAATCTCCACTCGCGTTCCCTTTTCCTGTGCCTTGCAGCTCATTTCCTTCTAGCATAATGTAGCCCTTTCTGTTAAGAAAGTCTGCTCTGCTTTGGCAGGCTCACAAAGAGCAGAAATGGTTTGGTAGAGGTTTAGCTTTTTTGTGTTTGGAGCTTTTTGTGTGCCAAACTTTTCCTTTCAAGACCCTGTTTTTGTTGGGCTGCGGGGCAGTTTCTACTAGCTGCCACACTTTTTTGTCATCTTGATTGCAGCATGATAAAATGAGAAGGCATTTGTCAGTGCTGAAGTGCCCCAGATATAAAACATCCTAACAGTGTTGTTTTTAGTATTGGTCCCGAAAAACCCAGAAGTCTTCCAAAGACTTCTTTAGTAGATGTTCCATAGCAAAGAGCAGGGAGCCAGTGATCCAACATGGACTGAGCATCTCAGCATTCTAATTCCTTTTTAAATGCCTGTATTCCTCTATAGGAAGGAAGCACAGAGAATATGCAAGCTCTGCTCTCCTGCAGAAGAAAGCCACGTCTAATGGTAAATTCCTTTCTCTTCACATGCCAGCCTCAACAAAATCTCTTTAGGTGGCATTAGTTTATTCTCCTGTCTTGTTGTTCTGGCACTGACCTCTGTAAGTTGGGGCTGAAAAGCAAGATTAGAGGAATGGATCTCACTAACTGTCCTAATCTTCAGGAACTTGTACGTTCTGTTATTCTTATTTCGGGTAATGAATAGCCACTCTGGTGTTAAAGTGAACTAAATTCTTGCACCTGAACATGCTTCCTCATCTCTTTTAGACAGTGGAGCAAAGTCACTGGATTTCAGAGAAAGAAAGGTGGAGGAGCATGTACTGGTGAGGTTTGTCTGTATCACTGAGTAATGGAGTAACCCATACAGCTGAACCACTCTTCTCTTAAGCTTTCTTTAGAGTAGTACCAAAGCTTATGGAAAAATTAACTTTTCCAAAATTTGACAAGTCAATTATTACTATTTTTAATCCTTAAATACTGTTGAAATTGCACATCAAACATGGGGTGAAATATAGCATTAGGAATCAGTAAGACTTCAGAAAGGTTACTTCTGAAATACGTCTGCAGTCAGGTTGAGGGGCAGTTTTTCTGCTGTGAAGAACAGTCGCTCTTTCATCAATTTCATGAAGCCACATAATCTAGATCAGGCCAAACATCTTAATATAATAAACCACAACAGATGTGTTTAAACAATAAAAGGACCTTATCTATTGTCTCAAAAGCCAGGAAAAGTCAAGTTAAGAAAGAACTTCATTCTTTGATTGAATACACTGCGTCAGAGAAATAAAATCCCTAATATTATATGATCTATATTGGTGCGTGTCACAGGGCTGCCTGTTACAGAACTTCTAGTTCACCTGTGACACTGGACAAGTCACAGATACCTTAATAATGCTACATTAACTCTGGGTCAGATGATGAGGGTTGAGCAGTAAGGTTAGAAACAGTTGCTTTTCTTTTCTAGACCTCTTTAGTTCACATAGAGAAACATTCAGACAGTGGATGTCAGAAGTTGAACTCTTAGTATGTAAACACCTTCTCTAGGAAGCACTTGAATACCTGTGCATGGCACAAAAAGCAACAGGTTTAACAAAAAGCATCATCATTAGTTGTCTAGTCTCTTGCCTTTCCTGGGCACTTTCCATCTTTTTGCTGTTACTCTGTGCAACAGTCATGAGGCAATGAGAACCAACTATTAGCGTGGCATTTAGGATGGGATTTTAATAGTCCCAGAGAGTGCTGTGAGATCATGCACTCCTACTCAGGCTCCACAAGGAAAGCCTGATAGCAGGCCTGTCTCCTGGGTAGCTGGAAACATGGGAGCTCAAGCCTTGCTTCATCACTAACTGCAAACAACGCAGACACGGCTGATGTCCATGCAGAGGAGACCAAACCATTTCAGAAAGAGCATTCTAGAACTTCAAAAGTGCAAAATGACAAAATGAAAGAGTAATCTTGGATAAAATGAGTGCCACTCATAGTTGATCGACCCTTCCAAATGGGAAGGGGCTGGGGGATGGTTTCGTTTTTAAAAGAAGTGGTGCTGACCTTAGCCTTTGCTAAGTGCTTATAGGTTTAATTGTTATTTATTTTTTTAAATCTTGTGTTTTCTTAATTTCAGTCTGAAAACTTGAACAGCCATACACTTTGGAAACATAATTAATCAGCTTAAGTGTCTCGAAAATAATAATAGTAGTAGCTAGCACAAAAAACTACCCAAGCTTGTTACTTCTAAGCACTGTACTTAGACTCAACTAAATTAAAAAACAGCTGAACCGATATTCTAAGAACAGGGAAAAAAAGTACTTGCCTCCTGGGTAGTGTCTTCACATGCTTAGCCTTCAGCTTTGAAAGGCTTTCTGTTTTTATGACAGAATTTAAATATTTGGAATTTAAAATAGGCTGACAAACTACTTTTTTGAACTGCTGTGAGTAGATCTTGTTGCAATAAAGCAATTTCTTACAGTAAACTCTGCCAGAGAGCAGTAGGATACGTCTACATGTTTGTTCGCTGTGGACGCGGCTGGTTTCCAAGCAACGCATTAAGATTTAAGCGGACTATTACAAAAGGTACCAAAATCCTGTAAATACTACCAGTACGTACAGAAGGAATGCCTCCCCTTAGTGCTCAGGCTCCCAATGGAAGATTAAAGATTAAAGACCCTTTTTTTAACAGATCCCAAGCCCCTCTAGTAGGAGCTGAGGTCTTTACTGCCTCATAGGATCTGAACCTGAATCAAATTAAAGCAGCTACATACAAAGCACATTAATCCCTTGTTAGCCACATTGCTGTTGGCTGTACATGAGTACAGCGCACCTGGATGGATAAGGTACATCAGGATGCAGAGCGGAGGTGGGGAATGCTTATAGTCTGTCCTCTGAGATACTGAGCTAATTCACTTCCACGTTTCTGTGTCCTCCAGACACTTTGGAAACAAGTTTTTATATTTGAGGGGAAGAGAGGAGTTTTTCTGATAACATTTTTATCCAGCTGGTCAGCTGCCTAGAGCAACCTGATGTATAAAGGCCTCATGAGCACCATGAAGGCTGCGGGTTCTGAAGATGCTTAGTTTTGAGAGGTAGCCATAGCTTTTCGTAATACAGAGTTCATAGGCAAAACAGAAGATTATATAGTAATACTGCTAACTCGTGAGGTCATATTAAGATATCTGGCATTTTCCTTAAATTCCCAGACTGCAGATATTTAAGAGTTTCCTGAAAAGCTGCCAAGTTTCTAGTTCTACATCAGTAAAATTATCTAAAATTATTTCTAAAAATACGTAAAAGATTTAAAAATAAATAATGTCAAGGTAGAAACAGCACTGATTTCTGAATCCTTTAGATCAGGAGCACAGTATCGTGAGTGATGCCCACAGCAGAATTTGCTAACACAGATTCACGGACAGAACATAAGTTTGAGCACCCGACTAACGTCCTATCACAGAGCTGTGAACCCTGTGAGAGCAGCAAACTTTGCTCAGGTCCTGTTCACATCTGCATCCAAAACAGCATTTGTGTCAGAGCCCAGGCAGTGGCAGTAGAGATTAAAGGAGATTCCTGCTCAGCCTGTTCCTAGCCGAAAGCAGCAGTGATCCCAGCAAGGTAAGCAGGGAGGTGCCGCAGTGAGCTGGGGGCCAGGAGCTGATGCCAGCTCCAAGGCTGCTTCCTCTGCCGTGCCATCTAACAGAGTTCCTTCTGTGCCCTTGTGTGAGTGTACTGTGCAACTCATGAACTCCACTGCCATTTTAGTGCATCTTTCTAATCAGACAAATGATGATACTTCTGTGAGGACAGGAACAGACAGGAAGAGGCTTTCCTGCTGGGCAGCATTTGCTGATCAATTTTCCAGACTGTTCAATTAATCTGTTTGCTATGCTCCAAGCTAAGAACCAAGATTAAAAAAATCATCATTTTCCATGACACAAATTACAGTGTGAGGGTCCCTTCCACTGGAATGAGCAGGACTGAGGAGTCCGGGCTGGCAGAAAGCTGTGTTTGTCATCCTGTCCTCAGCTGACCCACCGCATTCCCTGACACAGCCGAACTCTTTGGCTGCTATTACAGCTAGATTGGTGAGCTGTAGAGCAGCATTTTTTAATTGCTTTTCTTTTTGATAAATACTACAAATCATTACAGTTGTAGAGGGTATTGTGGAAGCTGCCCCAGAGGCACAGCTGCCTGTGGGATTTCCCAGCCGAGGGACAAGCATTTAACCCAGGGCACGGCTGGTATGTGCCTCTCAAGCTGCTGCAGGGAAGCCTTACTGCACCGCCAGTTGCTTTCCTTAAAAATCAGGATTTATCTGATGGTGATCAGACGCACCGCATTTGAGGGAAGACCCCCCACCTCCTGCAGTATGCCTGCAAAGACGTGACAACACCTCTGCTGCTTTCAGGTTAAATTGCAGGTTGGGTTGCTGAGGTCCAGAGAACACAGAAAACAAAGGTAGGACAGATAATAAGAACTGACACAGCACAAGGCTGCACTACTCATCATGTGCAGTGCTGCACGTTCTTTCCAGGGCAACCCAGGCATTTTAGGAACAGGAGAGAGTTTTCCTCTCCACCTCTCCCAGAGCACAAAGGTAGGCCTGGTGTTCAGTTTCTCTCTGGAAGTTAGCACAAAGGAGTACTTTGCTTCAGGGGCCCTCTACATTCTAAGTGTGCAAGGCAAGGGGCAGATTGGGCTGCAGTGTGGCTGTCGGATTGATGCAGTGCCACCACCACCCCAAGCTGCCTGCAGCTCCTACTGGAGCCCTCATTGCCACCTGGCAGCTCTGCCCCACCAGCAGCACTGCTCAGGTACAGGAACAGGAAAGTGAAGTGCGTAGCCCAAAGGTGGCTGGTTCAGCATGGACACACAGCCCTACCATCACACATGCTGCTTTTGGGTTGGTGGCAATCTGGAGCTCCTCCTGTGTCACTCCTTTGGGAAAATCCCCAGGAAAATGCCTTCTGCTTCCTAGGAGAAGGCTTTTCTCAGCATTTCTCCCTTATCTGTGGTGAGCATTGCAGCACACAGATGAGGGCACAGGAGGCTGAGATTTGCTCTCCAGGGTAATGAAATGCAGCCCACATATCCCAGCACTGGCAAGAGAAGAGGAGAACAAGTCAGAAGTTAAGGAAGTAGAGAAATCAGACCAAGTACAAGAGTCAGAACAGAGGAGCAGGAAATAAAGCAGTGGACTGTGCGCTTGAAAAGAGCAGACAGAGCCTGCAGCCGGTGAAAGGATTAGCAGAATAAAAGGAGTTCTCAATTCAGAACAACAAAAATCCTATCATACGGGCTGTAACGTCTCCTTTGATATAAGCATGTTACAGCAGCATTACTTGAATCAGAATAAAGCCACCTGCTCCAAAGATGCCACATCCTGGCCCCACCTCACTACTTAGCAACTGCAGTGTGGGTCAGCCCTCAAAATCTGTGCAGGGGGAGGTGCTCGTCTCCTGCTGACTTGGGCCATGCAACTCTGAGCTGTTTGTAAGCATGGGCAATTTGTAAATTAATTGATCCTATCCAGCGGATGCCCATGTGCATACTCAGGAGAGATCCCTAATGACGTTTGCCAGGAGAGAACAGGATCAGAGCATTTGCATTTGGCTGTAAGCACTGCACTGATCAGAACGCACCTCACACCTTTCACAGTGAGGTCAGTCAGCACTGATGTGCCCTTCCTACAGGTACCCAACACCAGCAGCGTCAGCTCCTTGGGACATCATTCAGGTGGCAGATCACTTTGCAATGACTGTGTTAACAGAACAGCTCTAAAAGCTTGCTCTATGAAGTTTTTCCCTGTTTAACTTCCCTGTTTAATCTTCTGTATGAGAAAATGCACAGATTATAGCTAATTTTACAAAGAGAAAAGTGTGTTTCTATTCACAAAGGCAGAAATTTTAACCTGATTGGTTTTAAGCCATTGAATACCTTGGCAGAGGTTGGACCGTCAGCACTTTGAGCACGGTCAGCCTTGTACAGCACGCAGCAGTGTTTGGATAAGCAGAAAAGCACTGCAGCCCATAACTGCACCTTGCAGGTTTAGCAAATGTTACTTTTCTCTAAGGCTGCATTCCAGTGCTAAAAGAAATTCCAAGCTAATCATCTTTGTGAAACAGTTCATCCAGCATGAAGTGGGGCCAAATGTACAGCTTGCTGCTTTTAAAGGACTTTCCCAGCAGCCCCTGACCCATGGAAGGTCTTGGGAAGCTCCAGGCTGTCTCCAGCTCCTTCCCAGGGCATAGGGAGACGCAGCACTGCCATGCACAGCCAGTCACTGACTGCTCTGAGGGCTGAGGGTGTGAGTTCTCACTGAATTGCTTTGATTGCATTTCTCTAGATAACGAATTTCCTAATTGCGACACAGCCACCTAACGCACATCCAAGCCATCACAGCACTGTCTGCATACAGAGGTAGCACCCACTGCTATTTCCGCTCATCACCTTTGCAATTTAATCAGTCTGACACTTGCTTAGAATATCAGAGACAAGATATTTCCTCTCAAGGGAAAGATCCCCGCAATCACCTTGCGAACAGCAGCCAGGAACAAGCGAGCTGAGGACGTGACTGCTGCAATAGCGATACCCACTGACATGCGGCTGTTCCTCCCCATGCAGTGTGCTGGCGTTGTGGCCCGAGGGGTCCCCACTCTTTGCTGAGCTTTCTGTTGTAGGAGCAACCATCCTCAGGTCCGTGCAGGCTGGACACACACATTGGTGCTAAAAAGGCAAACATCTTTGCCCAGGAAGGTGGTGGAGTCACCGACCCTGGAGGTGTTCAAGGAACGTTTGGACATCGTGTTGAGGGACACGGCTTAGTGAGAACTAATTGGCGATAGGTGGATAGTTAGACTGGATGATCTTCTAGGTCTTTTCCAACCTTGGTGATTCTGTGATCTTCCTTGTAGGTCTGAGACAAGTTAAAGAAAACACTTTTGTCAATATTTTAAGTAGCCTAATTTTAAAAATCTTTAAAATTGAGTGTAACATAATCAGATTAGGAATTCTTAATGCAGCAAAATCCACTTGGAATGCTGGAATTGCAGTTTGTGGTGACTGGTCATGTTCTTACTTGCTAGGAATTTTAGCATAAATATTTGAACTGAAGTCAGATTTTTAGATCATTTAATTTTTTAAATACCGATCCCTGCAGACGTTAAATCACCACTGTTATCTTTATGGCCATTTTTCATTTTGTTCCTTTACGAGCATATTAGCTGAGGAGCCATAATTCATTTTCCACTATTACGGCAGTTAAATCTTTTTCTCACACATGAAATTAAGCAGTTATTAGTTTAATGCCAAGCTCTGTTGATTCTTTTATTCTTCATCCATTCTTCATTAAGAGTTTTCTGCATACTATTTAAAGAAGTTCAAGACCATCAAATGAACTGTCGCAAACATTGCCACATCACCTCAGTTTGTGCTCAACTAGAGCTCAGGGCAAGGCACACAGGAGCATTTGCTGCTTTTAATTCTGTGCCATCCCTGTATTTCAGTAACTTCCTGAGCCTGAATGCTCTGTCCATCCAGAATCACTTACTCTTCATATTTTCACAGCAGGAGAGCACAACCTCTGGAGTTACAGCTGCACCTGTGGTACCGTGCTGGAGGCCATCAGCACCCTGTGTGCAGCCATCCCCTTACCTGTCCCAGCATGAGGACGCAGCCATCCTGTGCCAGGCCTGGCACTGATTTTCCCCGGAGCTCAGCAGGGCCCACAGAGCTGTAGCATAGTGCCAGGTTAGCACCAGCACCACCAGCTGTGCTTTCACCTCTTGGCTGCTCACATTGGTGCTTTGTATCCTGAGGTCACAGATAGACAGTGACAATCCAAGCCAGTTTTTAGTGTTCTCAATTATGAATGTTTAACTCCTGAAAGCCAATTAGCAGCTAATAGCTGGACTGAAGGCTGCTTAGTGTAGCACTTTTCTGCTAACTAAATAACTCACGATGGGATATAGCACCATCATTGCTGACATCATCCACCTCAGATTTCATTTGGATTTAATACACTTGTAAAGCCTGATGCCTTTCATCTAAGCTCTTTTTTTTTTTCTCCCCCCCCCTTATCTGAACAGTAACCTCAAGTCTTTGCCTTCCTAGTCAAGATACTCAGACCCACATATTCAGACCACCTGCCAAAGCTGTGCCATGCTGGGGACCACACCAAACACTGCAACCTCCTGATGTGACAAACAGCACTCGCTGGAAGCCTGAGTCCACGCGGGTTTCTGCTTTGGGCTATGCGTGGCTTTTCAGAAATGCTGCCTACTGCAACCCCTCAGTGAACGAGTCAGACAGTGATTTATGTGACTGAGGCAAAAAAAAAAAAAAAAAAAAAAAGCAATAAATTCCTTTTTTCCTTTATAATATTTAACTTTTTAGAGGAAAAAAATGCTTACCAAATTTGTAGTCGATATTACAGACCCATTCAGAATTTCAGATATATAACATGGAGCTGTAATGGAAAGCAGAGGCAGTAAAAAGGCCTGAGTGATATTTTCTTTGCTAACCACACAGGAAATTGCTGTTTTTATCAGGAATAAGGTCTCTGCATACAGCCAGTAAGCCCTTTCCTAAAGAACTGCCGAATACTTTCAGCAGGCTGAGAGATCCATTATTTTTACAGCCTGCATGGATTGTGTGCTGCAGATAAATAGAAGGCGCCCTAAGGACTTTGCTCTCAAAGTGATGGCACAAAGTATTGCCAGACCCCTGCATTTTCTCACAAACACTGTCATATTTAGTACTTTCTTTCCACTTGCAGTTCTTGAAATATTTTAATGAGAACTCAGCTTTTGTTTAAAAAAAATGAGTTTTGACCCCCACATTTGCATTGAAGAACACCAAATCCTGACCCCAAATACACTCCCAGTAGTTCAAAAGCCAGAGGCGTGCTACAAGCATCGGCTTTTCCAGCAATGTCCCATGCTCTGATGCCTGCCAGTCCTGCGGCTCCAGAACACACACATCTGCACAGGGTGCATGCCCATGGGCAGCGCCTACACTGCACAACAGACTGCTCTGGGGAGTGCCTCCCAGGGCCAGATCTCAGCACCTGAACTGCAAGCACAAACAAAGCCATGTATTTTCAGAGGAAGGACTGGAGGATGGGCTCTTCAGCATTCTGTTCAGTAAAAGATCTGGAGTAGGAGCTGCTTCCTGAGTTCAGTGGAGATGGAGCATGGCTGATGGCAGAGGGACTGAGCTGCTTCCAAGCTACTGGCAAGCTTTAGTTCCTTCTGTGTGGCACTGCAGCAGCAGCCCGTAGCGCAGTGCCCAAAAATCAGCATCCAACACAGAAAGGATGCCCTCCAGGCACTTGGAGAAATATTACCTAAAATCACGGGACATCATGAAACCCTAGCACTAACACTATCCACCAAGGAGCAATTCCTTTCAGTGGTTTGGAGATCCCAGCACTGTCCCCCCCAGCACGCCGAGCTGCAGCGCGTACAGTTCACGACCGTGCTACAATGGTGGTTTTGTTTCCATCAGTTCTGCGCCGGGCTCGGTGTCACCAGCAAGCGTCCTCGGTCACAGCCCGCCTGGGCTGTGAATGCCACTCACAAAGCACAGGCTGAGCTGCCAGCTTGGGCAGAGCTCCCCAGCAGCAGATTGCAGCACTGCATACAAAGTGCATCTGGGAAAAGACTGCTCAATATTTTTTAAAGAGCATGAATTCCTACATTATGGGATTTTGTTCTCCTTTTTCTTCTGCATCCTATTACCTCTTCATAGTCAGCTGCAGCAGTATGCATTCTTTCCTATACACAGCATCTCAATTAGTCAGCTCTTGTATCTTTGTTGTTGCCTTTTCTCCTTTCCCTTCACAATAACTCTTTAAGGGTTGTTATTCCATAAGAATGTCAGTTTTTGTTTAAGAGGGATATTCCTAACCCTCTTGGGCATTTTAGAAAAGTCTTCTTAATTTGAAACATGAAGCCTTTAAAAAAAGAAAAATACAAAATTTGAGAGTGAAGTAAAATAGCCTGAAATAGAACATAGTACTACAGAATTCAGTGCTGGATCGAAGATAGCTCCTGCCCTGCCAAAAACTGAGATATGTTTAAGGTTAGGAACTTGTGTAAGGTCTGCCATGGCATCACATGGAGCTGGAGCCTGGGGGAGCAGGCTTGTGTCAGCACATGGAGATGAAGGCAGTATGCTTGGGGTGTGCAGCCACACAAGTGTGTATCCACCTCCAAGGAGTTGTGCTGCGTGTGAACACATCAGCCCCATCGAAGGCTCCATCTGGAGATGGGAAGGACATTGTCCACACGGAAAGCTCTTCATTCAGCCTCTGGAGCTGAGCTGGTGGTTCTTGCAGTAGCTTAGCTCCGCTTTGTTGGGGTTGATCACAAGGCAGTATTATTTCCAACAGAAATTTTTATATGCTTTTTTAAGATAGACAGAGCCATAGAAAGAATACATGTAATTTAAGCATTAGTTTCCTCTAGGTTTGAATGGGTAGTTTTGTTGCAAGAAACTAATAAACTGAAACAAATTATCCCCAACCCCCCAGGCACAGCAATGCAACTCCTGCACTGCACAGCCAGTTTCACTCCTGCTGTGGAGTTACTCTCCAAATTCTCTCCAATTCTTGCTGAACAAATTTTGCTTAGAAATACCTCTTTGTGGATAAAGCATTTGTCTTACTACTAAATCTTCCATCCTACTACATGAAACCTCCTCAAAATTCTGCTTCTCATCAGGCAGTTTCTGACACTTCTTTGAGCATTTCCCCATCTCCACCGTGCCTATTTATAAACACATCCTACACTGAGCAAAGTGAAGGTGCTTCCCAGGCACAGTGCCACAGTCATGGCACATTTCCATATGAACATTTTGTTGTCAAAAGGGGTGTAACCCTTCCACTCCTGCTGATACGACTTTCACACATGCTGCACGAGCAAAATAGGAAATCCATAAGGAGTTTAGAACTGAGTTTTGCCTTATACTCATTCAAGAAGTACATTAGACTTTAAAAACAACAAACTACTTTAAAAATTCAACCAAAAAACATCCATGAATATTTGCACAGAAGAGCCTCCAGAAGGCTACCAGTTCCTTCTCGTCCTGCTCCTACGATAGCTACACCAGAAGGCGTTAACCTTGAATAGATCACATCTGCCAACTTGCAGCATAGCGCAGCGCTGCACAAGGGGGGCTGCACTGGCAGCCCCAGCGTGGCAGGAGGGCAGCACTTGAGGCCATGCTGTGCCACGCACCGCTCCTCCTCACAGCCACCTGTGGCCGAGCAGCAGCTCTCTGCCACTCTGAGCTCGCAGTGCTGAGTGATGCCCACTCCTTGAGGTGGAAACATAAAGCACAGAGAATCGGGGCTTTACTTAAGTCAAGGCCAAACACATGCATCTGAAGACACACCAAGCCACCAACCTTCTGGCTAAGCCTGCCCCTTATTACCACCACACCAGGCTGCTCCCCCTCGTCTCTGTGGCTGCACCTCACCAACACTCACCTCTTCCCCCTGGGCCCGGCATCCAATGACACTGCCACTGATTGCATCTCCCCACCCTCCAGCCCATCACAGATCTTACTGCACCCAAGCAGCTGAGAGGACGGAAGGAGCCTCAGATAGCAGAATGTTTTCTCAATTTCTTGTCCATCACTAGTTTGGGGGATACCATGCTGTAGTGGGATTTTCTCCTTCCTACACATAGTGACACAATGCAAGGTGACAGATTACACGTGGAGGTGGCAGCTCTTGCACTGAGCTAGCTGAAGGGCAGGCACTCGCATCTGCTGATGACTGCTGAGCAGCAAAGCAGAGCCAAAGTATGCATTGGCTCTGGGCAGCAGGACTGACATGGAGGCCCAGCTGGAGTTGTTCAGTCTTCGTACAGCTTCTGTGAGCTCAGCACCAAGACTGCCAGAGCAGGATGTTGTCCTGTCCCAAGGAGGGAGTTAAAGCCTACTAGCCCTACAGTGCTACTGTGCTTTACAGGCAGGGCTCCTGACCTCCAGCTTATGATCGCTCCCTCCCCCTGTTATTTACACAGAAGTTAAATTTGGACATCCTCCTGCTTGGCCATCAGAGCAGCTCGCTGCAGGAGGAAGCAGCCGGCCTGGCCTCTCACCTTTCCTTCTGCCTTGTTCCCAGCCTGCCACATCCTCCTGCCTTCCTCCCACTGCTGTCCTTGCTCTCTGGAGGGGAAGGCAGGAAGAACATAGGCAGGAAGAGCAGGGTGTTGCACTTCCCTCATACATTTCCCTGCTCCTTCCCAGGCTGTCCTATCTGCCCCCATCTCTCTGTACACAACCCACGGCACAAAGGAGCAGACCTGCATCTCAACCCCTCCCTGGAGCAGGGTGGGGGGGTTCACTTGGCTGTGTAAATTGAAGTTTGGTAGCATTCTGTGTATTTCTTCAAGTGGCAACTGCAACTATCAGCTTTCATCTAAAGAAAAGATGATTGTGGTCTTCCTCTGTCCACAAAAGGACTCTTTTATGAGTGCACGGGGTATCCTTAAAGCTTAATGATTAAAATGAAAAGCTGAGAAGAAGTTTGGTCAGCATCACTTTTTAAAGTGATTTTGCAACTTGTAGAGTATCTGCACCAGTTTCTTTAATCTGCACCACTGTTTCCTTACTGCTGTGCTGGGACAATGCTCCTTTCAGCTGCCTGGGAGCATTTTGTAACTGCATTCCAATACATTGAAAAGAAAAGCACGAGGAGCAGTGCCCTTCCACAAGCTGACACCTCAGCTGACAGGAAAGGCACAGCAAGTGTCCAGCAGCATCATCCCAAGAACGTATCTTAGGTGATTCATGTATTACTGCAGTTGGATTCTCTGGTGCACTGTTTCAGGGCTACACTGACACTTTAATACCCAAGGAATGGTTTACCTGTGGTGAAACCCTCACGCAACAGCAGCTCTTTGCCCCTGGAAGCCTGAAGCCCTCTGGGTTCTCCAGCAGGACTATGCTGGCTGCAGAGCTCCCAGCAGCTGCACCCCCCTCCCACTCTTCCCAGGAAGAAGCCGTCTGCTTATCAGTGGCAGAAGATGCCTACTTTCTACCCTAATTTCATTTCAAACCACAGATAGAGTGTCTGCCTCAGCACACTGTCCAAACCCACAGCTACATACAAGCACAACCAGCTGGGAGAGCTGCACTCTCAGAAACTGCTTGCAGAAATGCAAGGAGAAAACTGAAGCCAAACACAGCAAAATTTGGAATAGCTGGATGCACTTATGGAATGCACTATCCTCTGCGAGCCGAGAACCACTTATAAAGCAGAGAGGAGGAAGCAAACTTAGCAAGCTCCAGTCAGCACTCCCTCAGCTCGCAATTGACCGCACAGAAGTAGAAGGACAGAGCCCACATTGTCCCATGTTGCTGTCACACCACCAGATCCCCTTAAAATCTGAGGGCAATATCTATACAGCATGTGTGCTGCAAATACAAAATGCCAATAGATTTGTAATATTTCCAGACTTTTAAGTGACTTTTTCAAGCACAATCTTCAATCTTGGTCCCTAAATTATGCAAAACCCAAATTTTTTTTTTTTTTTTTTTTTTTTTTTTTAAGTTAAACCTCTGAACTCTCATCTTTAACTCTCATCTTAAAATCTTTATCACAGACATGTTTTAACTCCTTTCAATCAAACAATTGGTCATGAGAAGTGACAGCAGACAGCTTTTCAAGCAGCCCAAACTCACACCACAAAACCACAAGTTCTAAATACAGATGTTCAACAGATCCTTGAAGTGCTTCAGCAGATCCGAGTGCTCAAACTGCTTGATTTCCAATCTATGGCAACTTTTTCTCTGGGGCTTAATCAGATAAAACACAAGCAAGCAAAACCTGGTGAGGAGAGGCTGGGACAGGGCAGGGGCACAGGCTGGATTTGTTTGCTTTTAAAAAATAAAGTTAATTTCTCATTCACTTATCTCACTGCAGATTTTCTGTCCCTTTCAGGTAACATCATTGGTTCTGGGATCTTTATATCACCGAAAGGAGTTTTGGAGCACACTGGCTCAGTGGGACTGGCTCTCATTATTTGGGTGCTCGGTGGCGGGGTCGCTGCCCTCGGATCTCTGTGTTACGCTGAGCTGGGAGTCACCATCCCCAAATCAGGAGGAGACTATTCCTACGTCACAGAGATCTTTGGTGGGTTAGCTGGGTAAGTACACACCTCCTCAGAGTCACTGGAATACATGCTTACATTCAGTACTTAGTGAGGAAAAGACAGCCGACTTAGAAGAAACAGAATATTCATAAATAATCTGCTTTTGCAAAGTCACCCCTTCTGTTCTCGCCCAAAATACCAAATTGCCCCTTTGCAGAACTCCCAGTTCTGCCTTCAGACTGCAGGATGCTTTCACTTTCCTCTCCAACTCAATAAAAATGAATGACACGTCCACATGACATTCATGCATGCAAGCGGTGAGTGGCAGCACAGTTTGAGGGATGCCAGTCTGGGGCCACTCCCCATAACCCAAAGCCCTCCATTAATTATTGGTGCAGAAGGCAGCAAATATTTCTATGGCATTATGTTGCAAGACCTTCCTGCAGCAGAATACAGAAAGTTGCTTGGGGAAGAAGTCTGCCCACAGAAGCGTCCCAGGCACAGGTGCCAGCTTGCAGCTCTGCTTCCTCAGCTGCAGCTGTACAAAGCAACCAGCCATGTAAAGGCAATGGAGGGATGCAGAAGAGAAATCAGGAAGTGGCTTCTCTTCAAATATACAGCTCAGAATACTGTGGCTATGGGAAGAAGGGAGAAGTGAGAAGAGGTCATCTTTTATATTTTACTGTGTGTTTCATTGTATATTCAACAAGCAAAATTAGATTCCCCACCTGTACTCACAGCTTGGCAGAGGAGCACCAGAACCTTGTTTCCAGTTCATTAATTTGTGAGCAAAGAGTCCATGCAGTGTGTAGGTGCTTTGTTTGCAAAAAAATAAATACAATAACTGCATCTGAAATGGTTCTGCAGAAGGGATGCAGCTGCAGCACCTGCCTCTGGGCAGGACGGCAGGTTGGGGGCAACATGGCCCTTGGGCAATAGGAAAGTCCAGGAACACCTTTAGAAGAACAGAAAGAAGACCCAGAGGTAATGGGAAAGAGTCAAAACACAGCGGGGCTGCCCTCTGGGGTTATGCTCAGCCTTCCAGAGGGACCGTCCAGGGAGGAGGACAAGACAAGGGAGGACTATTCTAACAGCAGACCTCAGCTGCTGCCAGGCTTTCTGCTTTTAGTTTCTTTTAGAAGTCATCTTGGTCTTAAATAGCACTTGTACATGAGCAAATGAGGTGCAGGAAACCCTCCACATGCTGTGCTGCTGCTGGAGCACCATGACTGAGCACAGTTCATTTACACACATATATACTTACAGGTTTATACAGGTCATAAAAATAACTCTACCCAAGGTAGTAAATAAGCTTAATACATATCCCTGCAGAAGAAAACAAATACATTAAACTACGTGGAAAACCCACTAGTGTATTTCTGATAAATACAACCACTATAGCTTTTACCAGTGCTGCTTGATAACTGAATATATGTCCTTACTATAAAATCACTATGTGTTGAAGCCAGCAAAGAACTCTACCCCAAAGCTTTGATAAATATTGATTCAAACTGCAAGTAAAACTTACCTCAATTATGTTTCTGTATTTCTTTTGTTGTTGCCAAAATCTAAAGTTTCCAAGCAACTTAGGATAATATTAATAATGATCAAACTACCTCAAGCTTTCATAAGCCTACTCAGCTTCTCCTGTGATCAGATGGTGTGAATAACAGTTTCCATTTCAAGCTGTTTTTCTTTGTTAATGACACCCAAGTACAGTACACTCTGACTTCATTTTCATTGGCTGCTCTGATTCCATATTTTCTATTTAATGTGACATCTTTCAGGGAGCACAAGCACATCCCAAATACGTATTTGAAAGCCTGGTTGCACAGGCCTCTGTTGGAGAT